>KV423939.1:38220-253944 GCA_001632435.1 Calocera cornea HHB12733 | reverse complement strand
CCGAAAGGTAAACATCGGGTTAGGCAGATAAAAGCCGGATTCTCCTTCTCCGAAAGGGGGGCCGGCTTCCGACATCTTCTCTTTACCATACGCCTCTACTTCCCCAGATCTCCTACTGCTCCCTACACTTTACACTCTATTCCGGACCTTCCTAACTAATTACACCTATCCCGTTTGCTATTCCGACTCCGGAATACCCTTCCGGACCTGTGACGACTTCACGGAATACGACGCCCTCGGATTGCCTATTCAGACGGACTCCGTACAGTCCTAAACTGAGTGGTGCAGACAGCGTGTGGGAAGAGTTAGCCGATGGCAATAATGACCAATATAATGGCGCCGAAGAGGATCCGGGCTGGATTAAGGGGACAGGCAGGCCGTGGCGGGCCGCTCGCCCGCCAGGCTGAAGGAGAATCTAAGGGGTAAGGGCAGACCAGCGGCCCGCCCCTCCACGTGCCAGAAGGGGGACAGGGACAGGGATTTACGACCGTTGGGTAGGAAGTGGATAGAGATCACGACCAGGACGCAACATATAATGATTAAAGGGATAACCAAGGGGGGGGAGCTCCCAGGGGTTACGGAAGTGTAAGAGGGGAGGAGAACAGTCTACCGAGCTACGGAGATGCGAGTAACCCAAAACTGGTGGATACCTTTGGCTGCTTCGTCAGTCCAGTTATCAAGGAACCAGGCGACAATAGTGTAATAAAAGTCTTCATAATCAAAAAGTTCAACAGCTTCGGAGGGGGAAGGTTGGGTGGTGGGGTTGAATGGAGGACTGCCGGGAACGGTAGGGACGGATGCGTGAGGGACTGGAGTGGGAGTGGAACCATCTTCCATGTCTCGAGCATTGGCGAGCGCGTAACGAACCTGAGTAAGTCGTGTGAGACGTGTGGGAGGGGGTGGCTGGGATAAGACGCACGCGGACTACCAAATAAGAGACGGCAGACACAAAATAATGGGGAGCGGCCAACCCAAGCCGGGCGACGGCGGGCGGGTCCGACGGGTATTTGAAAGCATTGTCGTGGAAAAGGCGGACATACATCTGATTAGGAAGAGGGAACATCAATGGACGAAGAGTGACAGTATAACAGGGGCGAACTTGTTGTAGTGCGGGTGCACAGAACCGGCCATCCGCAGGGAGTTCGGAACATCGCTTTCCACCAGGGAACAAGAAGGCGGGAAGCCCGAATGGATCGTTGGGATGAGTAAGAGAATCGACATCTTGAAGGAGAAGTGGAACAGGGGGGGTGAAGTCCAGGGAGGGTATCTGATATTGGGCCAGGGCGCTCGGTAGGTAGTGTCGAATAAGCAGATCGTCTCGGTCCATAACCCACGCACGGCCGATATTAAGCTTTATGGGAGAGGTTGGTACGAGAGCGGATGATACGGAGACGTGGCGCACCTCTTGGGTGAGAGTAAGTATGTGCTGCTCTTGGAGGAGAGAAGGCCGAATGAAGGGAGCGACTTCGAGTAAAATTTCAACGTGTTCGCGGGTAACTTGCAAAAGGCTGAACGGAGAATCAGATGGAGTTAAGGGCAAAGAGTAAGGAAAACAACGGACCTCAGCTCGGAGGGCACGTTCGGATAAGAAGAACCGAGCTCAAGAAGAATAGTGTTGGCCATACGGGCGGCCCTGGATGGGTGTTAGTCGATGGGTAACGTGAAAGGGATGAAGGTGCCTTTGACGAGTGAGACGGTTTTCAGACAAATGAAGATGAACGGCAGTCAAGCGCAAGAGAGGTAGGAAGGGAAACGTAAGCGCCCCAAATTGGGTGTAGACGGCCCCAGCAAGAATAACCGGGGGGCTGAATACAAGTAAGAAAGATATGAGACGGAATAAATAGAGGACATGCAGCGTTTGGGGATTGGCCGCGATGGGTGTGGAGAGTGTACAGTGAAGTCTGTGGAAGAGCCACATCTGAACAGATGGTGAGATCACAGAATGGAATGAGAAGAAGGATGTGTACTGCTTGTTGATGCTCCACAGAGCAATAGTACGCAGTGTGACACCGGCTGCAACGACGCAAGCCAGTGGTAGAGGAGCAGAGCCCACAGCGAGCTAGAGTAGGGGAAGAGGTCGTTGACATCGAGGAGGGACAAACGAAAAGAGCGAGCAAAGAGGGACCAAGGAGGGACGGTGTAAAAGGGCGGGGATGGGGAGGGACACATGGCAGGAAAAAAGGGGGGACCAATGGGGACGATGCGATAAAGGTGAGTCGATGGGTAAACACGGATGCTGTGAATGAGGTGACGGGACCCCAAAGACTGAAGCGTAGAAAAAACAAGGAGGAGGGTCAAGGGATAGATACACGGCGTCAATAGGGGGGAAAATATGACGGAGTGGAAACAGGGAAGCGCAAGTGCGGAGAGCAGGTATGTTGCGGGGTCCGTACGGACGGTATAGGGCGGTATGGGTCGGTATGGGTCGGTATGGGCAGGGATGGGTAGGTATGGTTCCGCTGCCAAAGAAGTACGGAAGGATACTGGTACCAGGTGGCGGTGGAGTGGCTTCTGTAATAGGGTTGGCGGGTACCAGTGGGTACGGAGGTGTACCGGCCGGTACCGGCTGGTACCGACCGGTACCGACCAATACCAACCAATACTGACGGTACGGGTCGGTATGGCCTGGTATGGTTCCGTGGGTAGACGGAAGCAAGGGTTTTGTCGCATTTGCGCTGCCATACTCCTGTACCGACAGCAGAGGGCCGCCCACTGCTGCTGCACGACTTTCCAGACGAAACACGACGGCCGATTGAGCGCCGCTCGGAACGGAAGCGGAGGGCGACCATCGATCGACCGGCATGGGCTCCATCTCCCTGCCAGCGCCCATACTCGCCTCACCCACACCGGCACGGCCGAGCCCGCCCAAGCTCGCCATCGCACATCCCAAGCATCCCCGCACACCGCGCACCAGCCCCAGCCCAAGCCCCAGCCCCAGCGCCAACTCGCCCGTCACTCTCGACAGCGCCATCCCGTACAGCGCTGACCCGAGCAGCGCGGGCAGCGAGGGCTGGGCGAGGGAGATGGAGCTCCTCCATGAGCTCGGCAGGAGCGTCAGGGGGAACTTGCGGTTGAGGCCCGTCAGGAGCTTCGGCGGGCTGAGGGAGGCGGAGGGAGTGGAGGGCGCAGGCACGGACGGCACAGGCCTGATGAGCCCCGGGAGACACATCGCCCCAGAGGGGCAGGGCGGTGTCCCCGTCCCCGTCCCCTCAGCGGCACAACGAGCCGCCGCACCGCCGCCCGCCCTGCCGTCGCTGCAAGCGCATCTGCAGGGTGAAACAACGCCTCACCGGTCAGCACAGCACGTTTCGTCCCCGGCCCCGGCCAAGGGGAGCGCTCATCCTACGACGATCACCGCGGCTGGTGGTGGTGGTGGTGCTGGTGGTGGTGCTGCTGCTGCTGCTGGCGCTCCCCTTGGAACGCGCGTCAACGGGGGATCCTCTGCATCCCCATCCCCACCCCCATCCCCATCCCCATCAGGCCCAGTCTCACACCCGACGTCCACCATCCCCAGCGCACCCCCCGCTGCCGAGCTGCTCCTCCCCCAGGCATCCCACCCGCACCCACCCCCACTGCAGCCGCCGCCCCTCCCCGCGCGGCGCAAGGCTCACCCGCACCCGCACCCGCACCCGCACGCACATCATCCACTCCAACAAGGAGCAGTGTCGCCGTTCGCCGCTTCCGTATCCTCCTCCTCCTCCTCCTCCTCAACCCTCACCCCATCCTCTTCCACACCGTCCACCTCCTCCCTCCTCCCACACCATACACCTCCACCTCCCCTCTTCCCATCCCCGCCCCCGCCATCCGCATACAGGCCCCCACCCGCTCCCTCCTCCTCCTCAGCTCCCCCACCGCCCAGCACCAGCACCAGCACCAGCACCAGCACCAGCAGTATGCGCCCCATGCCCTCCCCGCCCTCCACCGGCGGGCTGTCTCCCGCACCTCCGCCGGGGGCGAGGCGCTCCGCACCGGCGCTCCCTGCTGCTCCGGGCACACCACCGACTGCTGCTCTGCGCTCTGCCGGCAGTATCAGCAGCAGTGGCAGCAGCAGTACCCCCGCGCCCTCCTCCGGCCCCCAGCCCCTGAGCGCCTCCGCCCTCCTAGCCCACCTCCCCCTCTCCCCCTCCCCCTCCCCCCAACCGCTCATCCTCGACACCCGCCCGCTGCCCTCCTTCCTCGCCCACCGCCTGCGCCAGAGCATCAACCTCGCCATCCCCTCGCTCATCCTGAAACGCTATGCGAAGCAGGGCGCTGCGCTCGGCTGGAGCCTGGATGCCCTCCGGGGGTATGTGACGACTGAGGGGGGCAGGGAGGCGTGGGACGCGCTGCTCGCCTCTGGTGCTGAGGGCGAGCCTGCCCGCCCTGGCAGTGCAAGTGGAAGTGCAAGTGGCGCAGCAACATGGGACGGCACCATCGTCATCTACGACGAGGAGATGGACGAGTCGACGCGCGCGTCCGTGCGCGCCCTCTCACAGGCCTGGACACTCGGCACCGTCCTCTGCTCGCTCGTCGGGGCAGAGCGCGTACACTACCTCCTCGGCGGCTTCGCGGCGCTGCGCGCTGCCCCGGGCGCGGCTGGGCTCCTCGTGGCGGGCGAGGCGTACCTGGAGCCGCACCTGCAACAGCACCAGCAAGCGTACCAAGGAGGCTCGCCCATGCTCTCGGGGCAGGACCTGACCGTGCGCTCCGCCGGGCTCACCGCGCCGGGCACGGGGAGGAGCAGCCTCCCCAGCGCGGCGGGCAGCGCGGGCCTGTTCAGCCTGCGCACGGATGTGGCCAGCGCGAGGCGCAGGTTCGCCCTCGAGCTCGATGCAGAGCCGGGCACGGCGCTGTCCGGCCAGTCGGGCTCTGGGAGCGCCAGCACCGGAGCGGGGAGTGGTACGGGAAGCGGGACGGGCACGGCCAGCTCCGCCTCCTCCTCCCAGCAGCAGCCGGCACTGCACTCCCCCGCGCCCGTCGCGATCGGCGGGCTGCGCCCGCTCGGCCTGCCGCGGATCGTCGACGCCTCGCCCTCGCCCCCTCCGAGTGCCGCGTGCTTCCCGCGCACGCCCCGCAGGCTCGGCACCGTCTCCGGTACGGGTACGGGGGAAGTGCCCGTGCTCAGCCTGGGCCTGATGAACCCCGGGTCCCGCTCGCCCCTGCCCCCGAAGCTCCAGCTCCGCACAGCCCCAATACGCAGCAACACCGCGCCCGTGCCGCCCTCCCCAGGCCTGCTCAGGATCACCCCTCCCAGCCCGGGCCTCCTGCGCCCTAAGAGCCCCGCACTGCTCTCCCCCCTCCCGCTGTCCCCGGTCTCGAGAGCCCCTGCGAGCCCAAGACCGCCACCGTCCCCTATTGCCCTCCGTCCCCACACCGCGCCGTTCGACTACCCGCCGCGGCCGCCCTCTACGCCTGGCCTGCAGAACAGTCAGAGCCAGAGCCAGGGCCTGCCAGCAACGCCCACGTCCAGCTCCGCCCCGCAGCCATTTGTCATCTCCGAGATCCTGCCCGGCTTCCTCTACCTCGGCCCCGAGCCCAGCACGGACGACGAGGTGCAGCAGCTGGTTGACCGGGGCGTCAAGCGGATCCTGAACATGGCCGAGGAGTGCGAGGACGACCAGGGGCTCGGGCTGCGGCGCAAGTTCGAGATGTACGAGCGGGTGCCGATGCGCGATACGGTGAACGAGGAGAACATCGGGCGCGGCGTGCGCGCGGCGTGCCTCTTCCTCGACGACGCCCGGCTGCACGACTCGCCCACGTACGTCCACTGCAAGGCCGGAAAGTCCCGCAGCGTCACCGTCGTCATGGGCTACCTCATCCACGCGCACTCGTGGCCCCTCAGCAAGGCCTACGCCTACGTCATGGAGAAGCGGCAGGGCATCTCGCCGAACATCGGCTTCGTGAGCGAGCTCATGAAGTTTGAGGAGAGCCAGCTGGGCACCAAGAGCGTCGGCGTGGGCGAGGAGGGCCACGGACACCACCACGCCGCGAGGAACGCCAAGCCCGCTGGGCTCGGCTTGCGCAGGCTCGCACGGGGCGGAGGCGCGCGGGAGAGCCTGCCCCCGCTCTCGAGGGGCGCGAGCGTGGAGGACGTGCTCGTGCTCAGCGGGGCGAGGGACGAGCACCACCTGCCCGAGGAGGCGCGCGAGCGCACCCCCGTCAGCAGCAGCCTGGGCGACGCAGCCACGGAGAAGGAGGTCAAGGACTCGGACGGGCGGTACGTGCACGCTAGGTGAGTTCTGCGGCACCTTGGCTCGGCGCGACGGACGTGCTGATCGTGCGCATAGGAAGGTGCCCGTGGACAGGCGGACCCTCCAGCCCCAGCGCCGCGTCAGCAAGGCCGGCCTCGAGAGCGCCTGGATCGCCTCCGCACGACCTACAGCCTAGTGACCCAGCCGCCCAGCCCGAGCATGTCACTAGAGCATCGTGCATGGCGTGAGGTGCGAGGAGAGGTGGGAGGTGGGAGGGGGCGTGAGTGACGCGGACAGCACGCACGGCAGTGGAGGACATTTGCACGCATCATTTGTATTCATATTAAAAGCATACCCGTTCACTCTTCTCGCCTTCAGACTCATCCCATTCCTCATTCCTCATTCCTCATTCCTCATTCCCAGTCTCCCAGTTTCCCCATATCCATCCATCCTCTTCCGTTCGTCGTTCGTCGTTCGTCGTGCGCGGTGGTGTGCCCACCCCTGTTCACTTGTTTGCCGAGCCTGCTCGCTTGTTGATTTGTACATAGCCCCTTGCGACTCTGTCGGGGTGACGGTCAATGTGTACTGTGCTGGAATCAGATCCCAGATCCATACGTTCATGGCTTCATGCTGCTTCGAGTGGCCGCCTTGGGGACCGCCAGCCGTGGTTCGCTCCAATTCTCATGCGAACCCCCACCACCTGACGAAGCCCAAGTCCATGGTCGCCCATCAAGCAGCTGCGTAACACCCGGGTGAGTCAACCTAGGCTCTTCTTCTCCACGCTTCTACAGTGCAGCAGCGAATCAAGCAGCGAATCACGTGCCCAATCTTATCGCTTCCCCCCTCGCCCTCCAACACCGCGCTCGGCCCCCTCCAATCCCGGTCCATTTCCCTATCGCTCTTCTCCATCCTGTTATTAAATGATTACTCGGATGTCTCACCTTCTCCGCCGCATTAGGCGCCCATTGCTTCGGCCGGCCGGAGCTGAGGAAGGTGCGTCGCAGGGCGAGGATGAATAAGGAACCGCTGTCGTGCGTATGCATGTGGATTAGATAGGGAACGAGGAGTGATAGTTGATTGTGGAATGCTTATTATACGTGCTGCTGCTGCCTCTTGGACGTGACCTGATACTGAGTGCAAAGGATGTCTCTGCTAAGGATCGGCGTTGATGTCGGAGGTGCGCTCCTCTCCTCGGTGTAAGTGAAGGAGGTGCTGACGTGCAGGAAGGGACGAACACGGACGGGGTGCTGATCGACGTTGCGCGGTCGAACGAGCCCAGCCGCGGTATTCTCGCCCACTTCAAGGCGCCCACCACTCCCAAGTGCGTGTTCTATCCGACGTCAGGAGTAATACAGTGGGGGCTGATGGTCACGAAGTGTGTCGGAGGGCATCGAGCTCGCCGTCCGCACCGTGCTGGACGAGGCAAAGTGCGACCCGAAGCAGATCACCTCGCTGACCATCGGTGCGCTGCCTCTTCCCTCTTACAGCTCTGCATCGATCGGTACTGAACGAGCGCAGGGACGACCCACTTCATCAACGCCGTGCTGGAGCAGGATGTGCGCCGCCTGCAGAAGGTCGCCGTCGTCCGCCTGTGCGGGCCGTACACGCGCAGTCCGTCCCGATTGTGCTGCTCGCGACCAAGCCACTGATAGGCCGTCCTAGAGGTACCGCCGTTTATCGATTTCCCGCCCCATCTGCGGGATATCATGCTCGGGTACATCGGCTACGTGGACGGCGGGCTGCAGAGTACGCTCTTGACACTGGAAGTCGCCGAGCGAGGGCTGACGCTCCCCCAGTCGACGGGAGTGAGATCCTCCCGATCTCCGAAGCGCAGCTGCTCGAGCAGTGCGCGCACATCAAAGCCCTGGGTCTGAAGAACATCGTACTCGTCGGGGTGTTCAGCACACTGGATACGGAGGGGAGCCAGGAGCTGCGCGCGCGGGAGATCGTGCAGCGGGAGATGGGCGAGGGGGTCAATGTCGTTTGCTCGTCGGAGGGTGCGTGGGCTGGTTGTGCTGGCTGGGAAGGACGCTGATCGGCATGCAGTTGGGCAGATTGGGCTGCTGGAGAGGGAGAACGCGTCGAGTACGTCTACAACGGTGGTGACAGGACTGTCTGATACATAGCTAACGTACGGCCAGTCCTCAACGCCTCCATCCTCACCTTCGCCCAGCGCACGATGCGCGGCTTCAAGCGTGCCATGCAACGACTCGGGCTCACCTGCCCGCTCTTCCTGACGCAGAACGACGGCACGCTGACCACGGCCGCGAAAGCCGCCTCCCTGCCGATCCGCACCTTCGCTTCGGGGCAGACCAACTCCATGCGCGGCGCGTCGTACCTCGCCGGGCTGGACCTGCGCAAGGAGGGCGCAGTGGGAAAGAGCGTGATCGTGTGCGACGTGGGGGGGACGACGTGCGATGTGGGCGTGCTCCTGCCCTCCGGGTTCCCGCGCCAGGCAGCAGCGTACATCGAGGTAGGCGGCGTGCGCACCTCGTTCGCCATGCCGGACTTGCTCAGTATCGGCCTGGGGGGCGGGTCGCGCGTGCGCGTGGATGCGGAGGGGAAGACCACCGTTGGCCCGGATTCGGTCGGCCATTGGATCACGCGCGACGCGCTCGTGTTCGGCGGCGATGTGCTCACGGGGACGGACGTGGCCGTTGCGCTGGGCCGGGCAGACGTGGGCGACGCAAGCAAGATCGCCGACGTCGTCTCCCGAGAGCTGGCCGAGTCGGCCCAGGCGACCATCAAGAAGCTGCTCGAGAACGTCATCGACCGAATGAAGACGACCCCCGAGGATGCAACCGTACTCATGGTCGGCGGCGGGTCGATCATCGTCCCCGATCAGCTGGAGGGCGTGGGCGAGATCCTTCGTCCGCCCTTCTTTGGCGTCGCAAATGCGGTGGGCGCAGCGATGGCCAAGGTCGCCGGAGAGGTCGACACGATCGAGATCCTGCAGGGGAAGAACCTCGCGGACGTGCTCGAGAGGATCAAGAAGGAGGCGGTTGCGCGCGCGATCATGGCCGGCGGGGATCCGAACCGTGTGTCGGTCGTCGATGTGCAGAACTTGCCAGTGCAGTACGTCACGAACCAGGCGACGCGCATCATCGTCAAGGCTACCGGCGAGCTGTCCATGAGCGACTCGGGGGCTGTGGACGGGGAGGAGATCAAGATGATCCCGGAGGAAGACGAGGTCGTCGAGCCGCCCAAGACTGTGCTGTCCTTGGCTAGGGAAGAGGTGACATTCGATGTTGAGAGCTACCGCCCGTACATCAACGAGAAGAAGGAATGGATCCTCTCTGAGCAAGATCTGGAACTGATCGCATTGGGAACTTTCGTCCTCGGCACGGGTGGAGGCGGAACACCATATCCGCCGATGCTCATCTGCAAAGAGCTCATACGCGAAGGCAAAGTTATCAAGGTGGTAGACGCCGAGGACGTGCCAGAAGATGCTCTCTTCGCGCGAGCATGCTTCATGGGCAGTCCGAGTGTCTCGGTACCACCCCTTATCATCTCATGCTGGCTTCTGCTCTAACAATATGGACCAGTGCGAGCGTCTTCCCGCCGGCACCGAGATCACCACCGCGATGAAGGCGTTGACAGATCATGTTGGCATCTCCAAGATCAGCGGAACGATCAGTGACGAGATTGGCGGCGGAAACGGGATTGTTCCGCTGATCCTCGCGGCTGAGCTTGATGTCCCTGCCATGGACGGCGATTTGATGGGTCGCGCCTATCCCAACATGAATCGTGAGGAGCACTCCTATACCTATTTGTCGCGATGGGCTGATTTCGTTCGTAGAATGCTTGCCCGGTGCTTTCAAGATCCCAGGAGGCGTCTTCCCTGCGGCGCTGGCTGACGGTGTTGGTAACTCCTTAGTACGCAATCATCTATGCGCGCGCACTGCATGTAGATACTGATTTGGCTCAAGGTTATGCATTCGGCACAAACGCCGCGGCAGGTTGAGATCATCTTCCGCAACATTTGCACCACCATGGGATCCCGCGCCGGAGTCAGCGTTGTACCGCTTACCCGCAAGCAGTGCCAAGACTACGGCGTGGTCCGCACCGTGTCACAGGCATGGCGGATTGGGAAGGCAATCACCCTCAGCCGTCAGCAGAACGACTTCAAGTCGATCCCGCGCCGCATCCTCGAGCTCCAAAACGGCAAATGTCTGTTTATTGGCAAGATTGTCGATGTTCAGCGGGAAGTGCGGGCTGGCTTCACCTGGGGTCAGGTCACCATCGCCCCTCTGCAGGACGATGAGCAGGACGAGACGAGCCTGGGAATCGACTTGCCGGCCTGTGGCCCAGACGATAAGTTGACGATTCCATTCCAGAATGAGAAGTGAGCCTACATATACCCGTTGTACGGTGCTTGACTGACATTGCTTCCAGCCTGGCTGCCTTCCTCAACAAGCCCGACGGCTCACGCGAGATCCTCATCACCGTCCCCGACCTTCTCTCGGTCTTGGACAGCCAGTCCGGCGCCAACCTTGGGACGCAAGAGTACCGCTACGGTCTGCGCGTCACCGTCATAGGTCTGGCTGGCGACCCCAAGTGGACCACGACGAAGGAGGGCATGGAGACCGGCGGGCCGGGCTACTTCGGCCTGGACATCCCGTTCGTCTCGGTCGGCACGTACAGGCAGCCCAAGAGCGTTATTAGGGAGTACGGGCCTTCTGTGTAGAGTATAGCTTGAGTTGTCGAGAGATATCGCCGATCCGGGCGACATAGATGGTGTTCGTTCTGTTGGGTCTTACGATGTTTCAGTCCTAAATATCGTAATCATAGAATTGCAATTTGATTTATCTGTACATTCCGCCTGTCATCCTGTGCTTCGTACATTCACCAGCCGTTGGGGTGGATAAGGACCTTGCAGCAGTTTGTCAGGAACACGTCCTCCATCACCGAGCTCGAACACACCTTGGTATAGCCCTCGATCCTCTTATCAAACTTCTCGTATGCCTCGGGCGCCTCGTCGATCCCGATCGTATTGCTCACCACAAAGCTGGGCTTAGCCCGACCAGCAATGATCATATCCCTCAGATACTTGTTGTACGCCTTGACGTTCGCCTGCCCGGTGCCTAAGGACAAGCCCTTCTCGAACAGCTTGCCAAACGGCAGCGTCAGCTCGCCGTTCCTAGTCGCCTCGTCCACCGCGCCTGGGTCGCTCGGCACATACAACCCCGGGATGCCCAGCCCACCGGTAGGGCGCACAACCCGGATGAGCGCGTCGAGCACGGCGTTCGCCTGCTCCTTCTTCCCGTCCGCGGCGACAGCCTGGTACCCGACCGCATCGACCGCGCGGTCCACCATGCCCCCGTGGAGGTTGATGATCTGCTCGACCGGGTCGCCGCGGGTGAAGTCGACGGGGGTACAGCCGAGCTCTTTGGCCTTTGCGAGCCGCTCGGGCACCCGGTCCACCACGTAGACTTTGGACGCGCCGCGCAGGACCGCGCTGTATGCTGCCATGAGGCCGACGGGCCCCGCGCCCCAGACAGCGACGTTCTCCCCTCTGCTTCTCCCCGTCAGCGGCGTGCAATGTCAATGCAGGGGAGGCAGGAAGCACGCACGGCTTGAACCCGCTCAGGGTGATCCCATGCCACCCAGTCGGGAAGATATCCGCAAGCAGAATAAAGTCCTCCTCCCACTCCCTCCCCTCCGGCAGGAGCAGCGCATTGAAGTCCGCCCACGGCACGCGGAGGTACTGCGCCTGCCCGCCCTGGTACGGCCCCATGCTCACGTACCCGTATGCGCCGCCTGCGAAGCCCGGGTTCACCTCGGTGCAGAAGGCGGTCAGGGAGGCTTCACAGTTGTTGCAGTGACCGCAGGCGACGTTGAACGGGAGGACGATGCGGTCACCTTTCTTCAGCAGGGCCTGAAGGTCGTCTCGCGCTCAGCGTTGAGCACTGGTGAGGGCGAGGGCGAGAAGACGGACGTACCACTCCGGAGCCAACTTCGTCAACAATCCCCATGTTCTCGTGCCCGAACACGATGCCCGCCTCGGCGCCCGTGCGGCCCTCGTACATGTGCAGGTCCGATCCGCATATCGCGCTTGTCGTGATCTACCACACGGTCAGCACGCGTTCCCACTGTGACAAGCGCACAGGTAGCTGTAGATGGTGGTGGAGATGCAGATGGGAGATGAGGAGGGGGGATGTGTGAGACGCACCTTGATGATCACATCGTTCGGATGCTCGATCTTTGGTTTGGGCTTCTCCTCGACCGCAACCTGGTACGGTTTCTTGTACACGACGGCTTTCATTGACATGGTTGCAGCTGTTGCTCTTGATTGTGAAATCGGTTCAGAGGCAGGACATTCATGCTGCCAGCTCTGAGAATGGGGCTTAAGCAGCTCGGGCTGGAATACCCGCCACGGTATGTCGTCAGATTGAAATGGCGGATGGGGCCAGAATCACGGCGGGGTGGGGCGTCACGGGACGAAGCGGGGGAGAGAAGCTCGGAGGGGGGAGGATGGTTGAACCGCCATCAGATTGTTGTCGACTCTCGACATCACAGTATCAGCCATGTTTGACCAGGTCGTCGTTCTCGACGGCGAGCAGCCATCTCTGAAATATCATCGAGCCCGTCGTCGTCGAGAGCAGCGAGCTCGGCATGCCGGTCGGCGCCGGCTCGGCTTCGGTCTCCTGCGGCTGCTTACGTCATGTATGCGTTTCGCGCAGCACCGCGGGATATTATGGAGGGTCTTCGCGGACAGCTTCGAGAACACGTTTAGGGGTCCTCCACGAGGCACATCGTCGGCGATTAGATACCCCTTTTTGCCTCTCAGGCGAAAAGGCGGGACCAAATAGACGGAGTCAAACCCCGCTTGCCAGTCGGCACATCATTGGTGCTTCACCAGTGCTTACTAGTTGTCATCTCTGCGCAAGTCGCCTACTGTCGACCATGGCTACGCAGCCCGTTGCTCTGCTTCCTCTCCCTCCTCCTCCCGCTTACCTTCCCACCCTCCCTGCCGACAACCACCAGTACTTCCTCTCCTCCCAGCTCATCCCCAACCCGCAGAAGGATGTCGTCGCAACTGGGCTGCCAGCCAGTGATCGCCGGACCTGGCCTCATCTGCAAGAGATTCTCCGCGCTTTCATGGACGACAAGGGACGCAAGCTCTGCTGGCACATGCGGACCATCGTCAAGTTGTTATGCCCTGCCAACAGCGACTACCCTGGTCGATATCTTTACGGTAAGCTCACGCATACACCGTAACAACTAGCAGCTAACGCTAGTCAGTCTGTCACTACTACCGCACACACCCCGAATGCGACTGCAGATACCGTGGTGCGCATCATCCGCCTATCATTACCAGCACGTACTGATCTTTGCCGCAGAGCTTGACTTCCACTTTGAGCGCCGCTACAAGAACAAGCAACCGCTGGTCGCTACTCTCGATTGCATCCCCTTCCCGGCCGGCCACGGGCCGCAGTGGATACCCATCAAGCTAATTCGTTTCGATACCATGAGGCGCATCTGGCGCCAGCCCGATACCGTTGAAGCAACGGAGCGCCAGCGGACCAATGACGGCCGGGATATGCTAGTCGTCAAGCGTGTCCCTCACGATGGCCAGCACCCCGCTCCCGTTCAAGCCCTTCCCGAGGTCGTTCAAGAGATCCAAGACATTCAGAAGCGTATTCTCAGCATACGCTTCAACGACCACGACCACATCCAGCTATTCGACCACAATGAAGCATCCAAGGCCATTCACAAGCTGGTCCTTGACGCTGGTCCCCCGGAACCCATAACAGCAGATGCAATCGACACGCTGTTACGGGATCGTGTCCTGAACACCCAGCGTACCCAGCAGGAGTATGCGGCTGCTAGTCGGGTACATCTTATCTCACTCGACTAGCATGTTTTACTCACATAATGCGCAGACCAACAACGAGGACAACGACGGGGACGAGGACGAGGACGAGGATGAGGACGACGAGGACGAGCCGGACCCCGACGGCGACCCATGGGAGATCAACCGCTGGAATAGCCACTTCCACACGCTGATCAAGTGGTTTCGGACCAGCGACGGGCTTCCATTCGCCCTCCCATTCCTGCGCGAGTGCCTGGACAACAACGCGATCTTTGGCGCAGTCATGCAGGAACAGTTCGATCGACTCTTTGGCATGCTGGTGCGCCCCGTCCGTCCCTCATTGGTTTGCCCTTTTCTGACTAGTGTCTAGGGTCGCACCCCTACCGGCTGCTCGCCAGCGCGCCCTGAAGACAATGAGAAGAAGAGCGAACTCCTTGATCGTGTTTACGCGTTCATTGCCTCCCAACATCACGAGCCGATCGTGCACCGCTTCCAGTCGCAATCCAAGAGAAGATTCCTGCGCGACCTTCTCTATATCAAAGAAGTACAGGAAGCGTACGCTGTTTGCCAGCTCCCCTGGAAGAAGCTCATTGCGGCAGCCAACGAGACGATCCACCTCATCGAATCTACCCAGGAGGCGAAGGACTTCGACTGGACGCGGCTCCCGCCAGCGACCTACAAGAGGGGCTTGGAGCTCGTGGAAGAAGTTTCGGTGCTGGATTCCCGCGACCGCACGCCTTGGTCCGGCATCGGCGACTCATTCGCTGGATTTGGGTGGTCCAGCGGCTAGTCGCACACACCTTTGTACATAGTAGTCAACACGTAGCTCTGCAATCAAGGATTGTCGTAATCATCTCTCAGCTTCTGCGACTTTCATACTAGCGGCTAGTCTTCCGTCCTTATCCCGACTAGCAGCTTGTTAATCTGCTAGTCGGGTCCCTGATTTGTACAAGTTCCCAGCCCGGGGCACGGTACTTTGAGGTAGCACCCATGAGATAGGCTATCGGAGGTAGCCAGCACTGGCTCAGGGTAGGATAGCTGCTCGTTCCTCTGCTGGAACGGCGCCTCTGCCAGCAGTTAACTTAGTGTCAGGAACACTAGTCTATGTGATGTGTTGGTGTCGGGCCGATTCCCGACACTGCATGAATTCGTTACGCTATACAGGGGGAACACTGACTTCCTTGCCGCTCTCGCTCAGCAGATGTTCTCGTCGTCCTCATCGTCACCAGCTCCTCCCTCCCCTCCCTCTCCGCCTCCACGCACGACACCGTCTACACCCTGCAGGGCTTTCCCCAGCCCGAATACCTCGCGCACCACTTTCTCCGGCTCGTCCACGCCAAACTTCTTGAGGAGGGCTTGCAAGGCTGCGTCAATCGTCAGCACAGTGTTGTACGCAAGCTTTGTGTGCTGGTGTCGGACGATCGCGCCCGACACCAACACATCACAACACAGAGAATAGACACTTACCCACGGTAGCGCCCACCTCAAGTACCTTGCCGCCGTACGTCCAAACGAGCTCTTTACCCTTCGCCTTGACCTTCGCGAATTTCTTCGCCCGCTTCTGCTGGCCGGCTTGCTTGTCGCGCTGGCGAGCTTCCAACTCCAGCTGGCCCTCTGCCAGCTTCCTCCTCTCCAACTCCGCTCTCTGGTCCTCCAGCGGCATCTGCTCGAACTCCTTCTGCCGCACCGCAATCGTCTTGTCCCAGCCCACACGTCTCCCAACCTGGTAGCTCTCCTCGAGCTCCCCCTCCCTCACCCGGCCAAGCGCGCCCTCGAGCATCTCCTGCTGCTCCTCCAGAGCCATGAGCGCGGCGACGATACCGTCGTACTCGCCCACGCCCGCAACCCGCACCTTCTCTGCGATCATCTGCGCCTCGGTCGCCTTGCGCACATCGATGCGTGCCTTGCGCGAGCGGTCAAACTGGTCCGGATTGTCCATCCTGGACAGGACCAGCTCCTCAATCTTCTCCCTACGTGTCTTCTTCGACGCAGGGTTGTCGGCTGGGGCGGCGGGCTCGGCCGCAGAGACAGCGGACGAGATCGCCTCCAGATCGCCAGCTGGGATGATGTCTTCTTCGGCCGCTTCATCGGCGCTCGCATCCTCGGGCTCACTAGCAGGAGAGGACTCGTCGGGGGCAGGAGCCAGGACGAGCTGGGGGACGAGCTGGGAGATCTGGGACAGGTGTCAGCAATCAGGTAGATAGACTGGCGATGAGGGGAGCCTCATCGCCGACACCAACACATCACATGGAATGATGTGTTGGTTGTCGGACGAATCCACCGGCACCAACACATCACATCACGCCGCACGCACCTTGTCACCAGCGAGCAGCTCCTTGAGTCGCTCCTGCGTCCAGACCGCCCCCTCTCCATACCTCGCCTCGTACGCCCTCAGCAGCTGATCGGCCAGCAGTCCCGCGGCCCCATCCCCACTCTTCTTCGTCCCCGATTTCTCCCCGCTCGCCTCTCCAGCAACCAGGAGGATCTTGTTCGCCTTCCTCGTGGCCCTGACCTTAGCCGGCCCCTTGCCTTTCTTCTCCAGCTGGGCCGCTGGCCCCGTCGCACTCGTCCCAATGGAGCTCGCGTCTTCCTTGCTGGTCGGGGCGGGCGAGCTCTTGTCGACTTTGAAGAAGTCGACAAACGGCGCGATGGCCTGCTGAACGTCGCCAGTGAAGGCGATTGTCGACATCCAGTCGGGGGCGGGGTTGAGGCTGCCCCCGTCAGCGCCGATGCTGGTCTGGGAGGGGGAGAGGGTGGAGTTGTCGACGGGGTCGACCGTAGACATCACGCTCGAGTGCTTGTCGTAGACAGAGTTAGATAGGAGGGACTTGACAAATTCGGCCATCGCCTTGCTGGCATACCAGCGGATCTGCCTCCGCCCGCTGCTAGTCGCTTCCCAGTATTCTGCCCCTATTCGACCACCTCATGTTATCCTCCCGCTAGCAATGAGTCAACGAAGCTCTGGGAATTGCCAGCAAATCATGCTATGTTCTTCCCAGAAGCGCAAATACGTTGCACTGTGTGATGTGCTGGCTGTCGGACGGTCAAGATCCCAGAACCGTTCTCACAAGCGCACATCTTAGCGCATGTCAATAAAATAAATTCTGATAGATACAAGATCTATACTAGACTAGTATGAACTGGCTGGCAAAGCTATTCGGGCGGGATATGGGCAGAAAATCCATTGTCGAGTTCACACGAACTTGCAAAGATAATCACGTGACAAGCACCGCGGGAGACATGATGCTGTGCTGGCGCGGGCGCAAAGCGCTCAAACCCCTGACTGAGCTCGTCATCAGCAGCAGGCTGCTCACTGTCTAACTAACCTCGATCATCACCAACATCAATTATTCTCAGTGCTGGTGAGTTTCTTTCTTGGATGCTCTGAGACCTTACTGATTTCCTGCTGCATAGTCTCTGTGGAACCTGAATCAATGGAGGTGCCTGTAACGGAGAATCCTGGCCCGCCGTGGAGCATTGAGCGCAATATTGCGCCAGTAGGCAATCGCAAGGGTGCGTTCCTCCGTTCCATTGCGTGCTGGCTCATAACTGACTAAAATACAGATCCAGACACCTATGATACTCACACCCAATTGAGCCCTCGGGGAGCACCTGGCGCACTCTCCGGGGGCAATATCAACCCCGACGATCGCATCAACACTGAGGATGAGACTGCAAGCCTCCTCAATGGCGACTCCGTCAGTGCCAACGTCCGACACCAACACATCACATTTGAGAGTGCTCGCCCGGGGGGCCTCTCGCCAGCTATCTGCCTCCGGGATAGCTCCACTGCTGGCCCGCGCAGCAGTTCGGCCATCGTCAATCTGGCCGACCCCGCGCCCGCTGGTTCTGCGGACACGGAAGTTGAACGACTAGTGGAGGGCCGTGCCGAAGATGAAGGGCATGCTGAGGATGAGGAGGGAGATGAGGGAGATGAGGACGAGGACGAGGACGAGGACGAGGGGGGAGATGAGGGGGCAGATGAGGAGCTCCATGCGCGCACGTTCGAGTTTTTGCCTGTGTACCGCAAGCATGACGATGATCTGCCGAAGTATGCGACACTTCACGCTGGACCAACCGCTTCAATCCCTTCCCAGTCCTCGCCACCTCCCTCGCCTCCGAAGAAGATTCGCACGATGCCTTTGATTCCCACCTTCTACATTCCAACCAGCGCGGAGGTCAGGGCATTGTGGGTCGACGGCCAGCCCGAAGACACCGATTCTGCTGGACAGCAGACCTCATCCGGATACTCGAGCACTTCTTCCAAGCGCACCCCAGCAATCTTCTCCTTGTTCCGGCAGAAGACCAAGACTAGTCGTCGCAAAGAACTCACTATCCCACCTCTCCACATGCGAAGCTCCTGATTGACGGGCGCACCAGTCCCTATGTTGCATTATGCCTCTCCTCTCTCTTCCTTCTGTACACCCTCCTTTCCCATCACCACTTGAACCACTCGTACCAGTCCTCCAGCTCAATCTGTGTCTCTTGATGGGATGCGAATGGTAGTGCTTCATCTTCGATAGAAGAGCATCTGTATTTGGCCTGGAAGGACACACTTAATACACTCGTTCAGAAAACCTGGTGCCCTTGAGTCGCGGCGTGGAGCCCATACCGCGCAAGTGCCAGCGACATGTTAAGACAATGCAGGACGACTAGCCGCTAGTTGACTGGCTGGTTGTCAAACCTACCATGCAAATCAGAAAGGAACGGCATGAGCTGGGCGTCTATCTAGTACGAGCTACGGACAAGCAGGTGCAGCAACAATCAAGCACTGGTCATGGACCAACAGAGTAACACGACGGGCAGAAGCAACGAGGGACGAGAGTTGGACATTGGAAGACAAACCTGGCGCGTGACTAGTAAATGCTAGTCGCGTACCTTACTTTCCTTTGGCACCACCCTTCCCCCCGCCCTTTGCTTGGAGCCTCTCGCTCTTGCGTAAGGTTGGAGGACCCATAGATGCCAACGTATGACTAGCAGTTGCTTGTCCGTTCCCTGCAGAAGGCATTGGCCCAGCCTCGGTCCTCTTGTTCGCAAGGACGTCCTCGATGACGTCGTCAATCGATGGAAGTTCGCTAGTGTGGGAGTCGCTCGGCGTCTTGCTGGCCCTGTTGACGTCGCCAGGCGGAGAGTCGACCTTCATGTCGACGTGCAAGGGCTTCAAGCCAAACGCCCTGCAGTACTCATTGCACGGGTGATAATGACTGAAATCTTCGAAGGACGTGGACACGTTCCCATCGCCAAAGAGAGGACCAAGATCACTAACGACCAGCATCAACACGGAGTTTACTGGGCACTCCAGTCCACTTACGGATGAGTAAGTATCTGAGGATCGCTCAGCAGTGTCAGAGAGCCTATGTGCTGGTCAGTATCGACTAGCACATACATACACTTCAGCAAGTGCTCACCCTGATAGTCTGATATGAATGCCCGCCGACCCGTCTTCACGTACTGCAGATGCTGGAAGAAGGATAGATATCGTGCAACGACACCGCCTGATCCTTCTTTCAGTCTCGGAACGGGCGACGCGTTGCTGATAAACTTCATAAACCCCTTCCCCTTCCCGTTCTCCTCATCCCTCACCAGCTCTTCAATCAAGATGACTAGGCCGTTCCGCTTATCGCCGCTGTCTGGTCCGTGCAGGAACAATCCTCCATACACCATGCGCGTCTGCGGGATCGGTAGCTGGCTGGCCGCTGAATCAGGATGTGCCAGTAGATAGCGATCGACCCAGTTGACAGAGAAACCGTGCAGACCAGTCCCGAAGTATAGCAAGTTCCCCTCACCCTCCATGAAGCGTGTCTCGACTGGGATGGATGTGCGCATACGGGAGCCACCAGGGTTTGACCGAATGAAGTAACGCTTTGCAGCCACGGGGGTACGGCAACTGACGGGCATGGGCTGCTCTGGGAGATTGATCCACTTGAGGGGCCGCTCGCCCAGTGTGATGCTGGCCTTATAGCAGGTCTTGAACGTTCCGGGCGGGCCGGTCATGTTCTGCGTGCTCTCGTTGGTGCGCAGAATGGCTTCACACCCAAGTCCTTCGTAGTCGATCTGGAGTTTCTGGGGTCCGTTGGGGCCATCGACCAGCTCCTGCCAACTCAGCACGGGGATTGGCAAGAAGGTCCCACGATACACCAGTGTCGCTCCTAACAAGCCGAATACAGTTAGCTTGTCGCGGCCGACCCTAAGTGACTGCAGACGCACCACTTGGTGGCCGATGGATCCTTTGGGGGTCAGATCCGACTAAGGCACGCTGGATCGCGCTCTCGTCCGGACTAGCATCATGGCCTTGAGCAAATCGCTTGCTTGATCGAGGGGTGTCCGGATCATGAGCTCGAGACTGCAACTCTGGAATCAGCTTTGCAAACATCAAGTAACCAGCAGGGTGTACCTTCTTCCCCTCAGGGAGAGATGGAATTGGGGCTGGTACGGCCGTAACAAAGCCGTCCTTGGCAGCAGGTGCCGTTTTAGCAGGTGCCGTTCTATCGGGGGCCGACTGGCCAGCGTGTTCTTCATTCAACTTGCTGAGCTGCTATCCTCATGAGTCAACACCAGTTGGGCTCCGTGCTTGACGCAAGCTCGACGCACCTTATCCTCGATCCACTGGAGAACACTGGGCCAGACCTCTTTCTTGACGACTAGCGTCACCTCAACGACTACCTGAGGCGCAAAGACCCGCGTGGTGACACCATTCTTGGTTTGATTGCGGTAACACTGGTTGTACATGGGCGGAACATCGGGATCTGACTCCATGTCCGAGTACCCCGGTCCACATAGCTCGAAGCTGTCGACTCGGAAGGGAAAGTCGTGCGAGTCCCGCTGAATCTTGCGATAGAGACGTGAGAAGGTATATTCCTTCAGCGGAGCCGGAAGGAGGCTGGCAGGGACCCCGTTCAGCCGCTCTGTGATATTCTGGGCAGCACATTAGTTAGCGTACGTACTAGTCGAGGCTAGCACATGTACGTACACCCATCTGCTTCGGCCTGCTCTTGCCCTCAACCAGGTACTGCACCGAGGCATTCACATTGACAGTCTCCGCTCGGCCACCAGCAGCCATCATCCTGGTCATCTCTCGTCGCTGAGCGTACAGCGCATGGTTGGCAGAGTATCCCGGGGCAACTGCCGCAACAGGATACTGGACTCCGTGCTGGTAGCCAGCGCTTGCCAGCGGGAATGGTCCTGAAGCAGCGAATCCAGGTGGTCCAATGGCTGCACCGGCAGCATAGGGAGTGTGAAGCTGTAAACCGACAGCTTTGACTGGAGACTTTCCCCCTTCAAGACGTCAGAGACTAGCAGGAGGTAATGGTTGAGCGCCCTCACCTTGAAAGTGGATGCGCTGGGCACTGCTTGTCTGGTGACGAATCCCGGCGATCGTATCCGGCCCGAAAATGTGATGTGTTGGTGCGGGCGGTTGGGGAGGAGGAGGCGGACCAGGCAAGACTGGTTGCTGGTCAGGTTGAGTGCGCCGAAGTGTTCCAGGCTTGTTCTTGTAGTGCTCGTGGCACGGAATGCAGACCATCTGAGGCCCCAGCTCCCTGCCATTGGCATCGCGCGGCCGAATGAGCTGGTAAGCGTCTCTGGGACCAATTACGCTGCCGCAAGTCGCACGAAAGCATCGACCACCTTCCCAGTTGGTGACAAGGGGGGAAATGTCGTCCATGTTGGACGACAGTCTGGAGGTGGAAATGCTGGGACGTTGGGACAAGCAGACAAGAACGAGGACAGATTGATACCAGCTGGTCCTTTTCTCATGTTGTTGGGTTGCCACCAGCCGCCGTGTGGTCCGAGTAAGCGCAATCTATTCGGAGGAGACAAGTGTTCGATAGCAACGAGACACCATCCGGTATGTGTCGATCCTGAGTTGCTCCGGAAAACTGCTAGTCCCGATCCGTTTCGGCCAGTCCGAGGGGGTCAAGGGCAAGCGGGAGCCTCTGGACAGCCCAACACTGGACAGCTTTTACGTCAAGATTAGGAAAGTGAAGCGAGTAGCGGTCAAGCCAAAGGGCTGGATATGTTGACAGAGCTTCGCGAGATGCAGAACCAGCCAGGTATCCATGCACAGTTGCTAGTCGGGAGATCATTAGAAAACTGCCAGCGTCGCGGAGCATGAGTTGTGCCCGAGTGCATAGACCAGAGAGCCCAGAGCGTGCTGGTGCAGAACTTCGCGTCTTCGTTCTCTCGGCTTCTTGACAGCCGATCCCTGAACTACGTAATCGGCTATGCAAATCGGGTCTGTCACATGCATGGCCTGAGGTTCTTTCACCCTGCAACCCTGAGATAAGGAGACCGAACGACTAGCATTCCGAATGGCTGTGAGGTTGCTCGACCGAAAAGGCATCTCTTACCAGTCGAACATGGCAATCCCCGAACGAGCTCCACTCTGCTTGACCGAGTACAACGCTATGGTATCTCTAACTACTGTCTGTTGCTCGACCCCGTCACTGTACGGTGCCCGCGTCTCTTTGTCAACCAGCTGCACTCAGTCGACATGGCCTTCGAACAGGAAGAAACACTATATTTTGATATACCTCGTCGGAACAACCAACATCGACAAGCAGGTGCGCAAGATTCCGTCCAGCTGTTCGACTTAGTAGGACATTGAACGCCTACGGCCCTTGCTAGTCCCCGACCTTGTGCTACGGCCGCTAGTTGAGAAGTACTACGAGTACGGCTATGGTGACAAGAAGATACTGGCAGTGATTTCGGGCGATCTGGACCTGGAATCTAATGGCTGGACGCTGTCGTAAGTTCTCCCTAACTAGCATTTGCTTGTCGAGGTCCTGATTGCTGGTAGGACAAAGACAATCCAACGGCGCCGCAAGGAGTGGGGTCTCTTGTCTGTGAAGCAGCAAGCACATACCGTGGAGACCATTGCTCCATTTGTAGAGAAGCTTCGCCAGCACTCGGCGAATCGGCTGGGAACGAAGTCGCTCCGCGACCACCTGCGAGAAGAGCGGATCCTGGTGTCTCGGTACGTTGGCTAGCTAGTTTCCGCTTGACAAGCCTGACACGGGGGCCTTAGGAAACTACTGCAGCGATACCAGCATTCGGTTGACCCTGTCGGCAATGTGCAACGGCGTACAAGACGCCTCAAGCGTGCAGTTGGTTGGAGCGCTGGGCCAAATGAGCGCTGGTCTGCAGACCAGCATGACAAATGGCGCCGTTTCGGGCTATATCTTCATGTCGGTCTCGACAACTTCTCTAATTCGGTGCTATGGCTCAATGTCTGGTGGACGAATTCGAATCCACGTTTGATTGCCAGCTTCTACTTTCAGGCGGCCAGCAAAGTGGGAGGTACGCCAACTAGCAGGTGAACATGTTGCCGAGATACTTACTTGTCGCAGGAATACCTTTGCTCACTCAGAGCGATCCCGGCTCAGAGAATCACGGTATCGCCAACGCTCAGACTGCATTGCGTCAACAGCTGGATCCGACGCTCCTCGGCACGCTCCAGCACCAGTGGATGCGTGGACACGCGAACATCAAGCCGGAAATATTTTGGTCTAAGCTGCGTCGGCAGTGGTCTGACGGCTGGGAGTGCTTGTTTGACAGAGGTTTGGTTGATGGGTGGTACGATCCCCATGATCCGCTGGAAAAGTATGCCCTAGACTTTGTTCAGAGTTCGAGTAGAGATTGACGACTCGCAGCTTGCTATTCCGCTGGCTGGCGATCCCCATGATCCAGGAGGATCTTGACCGTTTCACGCGAATTCACAACTCCAGCAAACCGCGGAAGGACCGAAAGAAGGCGATGCCGACGGAGATTCCACAGGTTCTCTTTGAGCGCCCGGAAGAGTATGGGCCTTTTCTAGATTACAAGGTAAGTTCTCTTTAATATTGGAGAACCTACCTGCTGATATGACAGCACCCCAGATCACCGTGTCTAGCGAGCATCTGGAGTGCGTCGCTGCTCTGTTTGCGCCCGCTGACCATCCAGTGTTTCAACTCACCCCGGATTGGTTTGATGAGCACGCAGGACAAGTCTATGCTGGTACGTAAACCGTCGTACCAGAGAGAAGCACGGATTAACGCCGTTGATCAGCAATTGAGCGACCAGAAATCAACCGGGTTTCGTTCTGGGGCGTCTTCCTCAGCATGCTCGAAGGGATGACAACCGGACTAGCGTTTGATGGTCGCCCGCTCCGCGATCTGGTGCTCGAAAATGCCCAGCACGAGGAACTCATCAGTAATGAGTTTCTAGAAGTTCTTCCTGGCCAAGCGGTTCGAGGTGGGGGGATGTTGGGAGCTGGTGAGTTTGGGGTGAATTCGTCTGGTACCGGACGAACAAACAACAAGTCAGATTCCAATGGTGACTGGGAGGGTGATGATTGGTATTCGGAGGACGGAGATGTAGACGACTTACCAGCGTATAGTGTAACAGTGGTTTAGGGAATGTTTGCGCTAGCTGTACCTGACTGGCAATAGATCCCAGCAGTTGACTGTCGACTAGCATAAGTAATAATTATCTCTAAGTGCGACTATATGAGTGCTGGTTTCATAGATATTCTTAAGAATGACTTTGCTAGTCATTGACCAGCGGATGGGGCCGAATATCAATGAGAGTATGTTGATGAATAGCATAGTAGTGTGCCCAACGTCCGACGCCAACACATCACATAATGATTCTAAGACGAACGCATCACGTTTCCCTCGATCCAACACCAACACATCACATATGGTAAAGATGTGATGAATGTCGATGTCCAATCTGAAGAACTTGGACGTCGGCAATCCGCTAGTCGAGAGTAGCGCGCAGAAGGAAGAGAGGAAACGGAATTCATTGATGCAGTTGAGTCCCTAGCTATACGATTGTACTACAAGTCACCGCGGCTCACATGACCTCTGACGCTATCCCATCCCGGTGCATCGGCGTGTGCTGGTCCAGCCGTGCTGGAGGAGGCTTGACTAGCCGCCTCCTTCTCACGAGCCGCCTTCGCCTCCTCGCGCCTCTGGTCACGCCTGATACGGTTGGGAATGATGTGTCGCATGATGGGTGCGGTTGCTGCGCGGAGGGGAGCTGGCATGCGGGAGACTTCCATGTCGGTTGCCTCCATGTATGCGCCTGTGAGGGCCCGGCGGCCATCGACGATTTCGCAGCACTTGTGCCAGTTGATGTTGAGGTGAGCATACGCTTTCCGCAGTTGAGGAAGACCCAGAATGTCACGCGCAATGTGCTGCTTGCCACCGATCTGCGCCTGCTCGAAGTAGGGTTCTGGGTTGGAGAAGTGGAGGAAGGAGCCGAGAGAGTCCATCATCTGCGTCCAATGATCATCGTTTGGCCTGGGAAATTGGGTCTGCCCTGGCGCGAGTTGACCCTTGTTGCTAGTCAGTAAAGCGACTAGCATGCTGGTGTGTTGGGCGCACCAAGCTTTTGATCTCGACCAAGAGCGCATCGTTGGCGTCTTTCCCCAGGATGGTATAGTACTCCAAGATCTCGCGCAGGAAGTACGCGGCGAAGGGGACACCAGCCGGCGTGCGGAAAAAGCCGAAGAGGTCAGTCACACGCTGGTCCCAGTTGATGTGGGCAGTGCCGAGGTCATCACCCTGCACAGACATGAGCTGATGATAATGCTAGTCGACGAGATGGGAACTTACCACCATGCGCTGGTCCTCTTCGTCATCGTCCAGCAGCCAGCGCGAGTCGTCCGGGGCAGGAGCAGGTCCGTTGGGGCGAACATCACCTATGAAGGCAAGACTCTGACAGGCGTAGCTGGGCAGATCCCAGTCGGGACGTTCCCCTGGGGGGTAGGTGATAGGCTCGCGCGGGATGACAAGAGGGAGGCCCTCCTCTTTGCGAGCGGTTCGAATGGACATTAGTTCTGTGAGGACTGTAAGTACGTGAAGGAGGAGTAAGACGCGGGTATACCTTCATACCGGCAGTCATCACTAGTGGCAAAGAAACGGCAGCCTGTTGGAGAGTATGAAGGTGGTGCATAAAGTGCTGGAAAAGGAGAACTGACTGATAACCATGGTGTTGCCCCAGTCCATCTTGACGGTCCTCCCTGTGGACTCTACCCAGTGGAAACAGACATATTTGTCGTCATCATAGAAGTATCTTGCCTGGTTGCGGAGCTGCAGGGCGCGCTGGTCGTGGGGATGTTTGTCCCTGAAAGGGACAAGCTGGCGACCGAGCAAGTACTGGTGCGGGTCGCCTGGGAGCATGGCGACTAGCATTCGGGCCTGAGCGGCAGTGCATTTGAAGAGAGAACGGAGCGGATGATCAGGAAGGGCCGGTCCACGAGGAGGTTCAATGGGCTGAGACATAGTGAGGAGTGAGGTCGGAGCAAGGGGCTGGGGAGAGGGGCGGAGTAGGAGAGAGCGACGGACTAGCAGACGCTGAGGGGAGTGGGTGAGTTGACGTGCAAGTGGATGGCTGTGCGGTGGATTGAGGTGCCGAAAAATGGAAGCAAATTTATTTAAATGGAGAATGTCCAATCTTAAGGCCGACTGGCGTCCGCATGGAACCTGTCCCCCAAATTCAGGGCAGACAAGTGGCTGGAGGGCTTACGCGGACTGCTGGGACCCCTAAACTGGCCGATCACCAAGCTGTCCGCGAAGACCCTCCATAGGATATCGCGTCGCTTCCCAACGCGCATTGCGGTGCTCCTCCTCTCTCCTCCATACCGGTGTCATGCTCACTGTCGACCATCATCTTCAATCTCTATGCCCCAATTGTGAAACCCCTTTTGTTCTTGCTGCGCAGTATTGTACTGGCCCGCTCGCCGGGATGTGCCACACCACAAACGGCACTGAATAAGCGCCTTGTGCGCAGGCAAACGGTGCTGGCCCGGAAATCCAGTGCTTGGCCATCCAATCGCTGCGTCGCCAGGACGGGCCTCACACACCCGTCCTCCCCGCCAGCGGATCCCGGACGCGCCTATCGCTGCCGCCTCTGGAGCGATGTCTGATGCGCCAATATGATGCGGCAGACATCAGGTCTCATATCGTCGTGT
This sequence comes from Calocera cornea HHB12733, assembly GCA_001632435.1. Lineage (NCBI taxonomy): Eukaryota > Fungi > Basidiomycota > Dacrymycetes > Dacrymycetales > Dacrymycetaceae > Calocera > Calocera cornea. Next base: position 227,003 of record KV423939.1, on the reverse strand, counting down.
CTCGGGGGCGCGGCGGGTGTATGCGCGACTGCGCGAGACAGGATTTGTACACTACTGTGTCCCGGCTGGCCGAGACTGCGTCTGCATTGCACTGGCCCGAGACTTGGCCATGCCTATGCACTTGTTGCTATATAACCGCCAGTGCATCATTTGCCCGAGCAACCCTGCCCCGCCTTCCTCTTATCTCTTGCGACTACATCATCCCCCTGCCGCCAAGTCTAGAGCCTCTTCCCGCCTCTTCCCGTCTCTCCCTCCCGTCCTAGGCCCTCCCCTCCCTGAGCCCTAGCAACCCACCCAAGCAGCTGAAGCAGAACCAGCATGTTCTTCAACCTGCTCAGCACTTCACCCTCCTCGAGGAACTCGATGGCCGCGCCGAGCTCGCCCCGGAGCGCGTCCTCCTCCGCATCACCAGTGGACGGCGAGCCTAAGAGACGTTCGCGCCTCTTCAAGCGGCACAAGGCCGAGGGCTCGCAGAGCATGGAAGAGGTACGTCTCCCCTTCCTGTTCAGTAAATCACCAGGAGCACATACTGACCCTCCCGCAGCTGCCAATGCCCAACTTCCCCAGCTCCCCCAACCCCATCAGCTCACCCCCTCCCCTGGCCCCGCTGTATCTCCCCCGGCCCGCTTCCCTCTTCGTAGACCGCCCCGAGGACGTACAAGAGGCGCTCGCGCGCCTACGCGACTCACCCTACTCCGCATCCCAGGGCGGCTTCCGCACCGTCCCGCGCGTCGCACTGCACCCCTCGGCGTCCTCAGCCGGGCTCGGGTCCGCGAGCTCCAACGGGTCGTACAGCTCGGATGCATACAGCTACCTCCCGGACCAAGAGGAAGACGAGGCGCTGCCCCCGCCCTCGCAGTCCTGGCCGGACGAGGGCCAGTCCCGGCCTACACCGGTCCGCCCGCTCCCGCCCCTCCCGCACTCAGCGTCCAGCGCCTCCCTTCTCCTCCCCTCTTCTGCCGCCTACTCCCGGCCCACCCGCTCCCGCTACTCAAGTAGCAGCGCCCTAAGCGCCTTCTCCTCCCCCGAGCCACCCGACTTCCTCACCCCTGTCGAGCGCCGCGCCCTCCGGAGACGGTACGACGACGCCACGCTCGGGATGGCGCCGTGGGAGCTGGGTCAGAGCACGGGCTCGGGGAGCTATTATTTCCAGTGATTTATTGGTGCTCCAACTGTTTACTACCGTTCATGATCACGATACACGAGAGATGGAAAAGAATTGATGCGCTCGTTTGACAATGACATGGAGTGACTTGCAGAAGCGCGCGCGTGTGTCTTTCCGGGAGACGATGGGACTCCTAAGACGGGATTCACGGGACTGCATCCATCGCCGGGACAATGTACAACAAGAATGACATTCCACCCGTTCTTTACAACACTGATCCACGAGACCGCCAACCTCCTAGAGAGTGAACTCGAGCCTATTTCCCGCATAATCCCTGCAGAAGAACCGCTTGGGGTACTCGGGCCCCTGCGCTCCGGAGTCCACCATCCCCGGGGCGTCCGCATCCAGAGGGGCGCTGGCCTTCCCCTCCTGCTTGAACGCCCAAATGCGCTCGCGGAGCTCGTTGAGGAGCTCCATGGACAGCACTTTGAAGCACGGGTGGCGCGAGGAGATGGGGTCGATCGGGAAGGTCGCGTCCTTGGGGTGCGAGACGTGCAGCTGCTGCCCGCCACCCACGTCGTACCTGCTCGCTCGGTCAGTATGGCCGAAGCGGCGCATGAGGAATGGAATGGAATGGGCGCACCAGGCGAGCGTGTCCTTCTGCAGCGAGGGCACGGGGATGACCCGGAAGTTCAGCACGCCCTCGTAGAACTCGTTCGCGATCGGCAGAGTGCCTGGTCGTGTGCCGCCCCGGTCAGCAATTGGCTCCTTCAAGCTGGTGCGGGGGACTCACCTGCGGGGACGGTAAGATTGACATGGGCGTAGCCGCCGATGAACTGGGTCGTCATTGGCGGTCGCTCAAGAGATAGGTGAGGGCAGATAGGTGATGAGGGCGCATGCTGGCGCCCCAGGTCTTCGAGTCGGTGACGGGGATGGCGACAGTGGAGGGCTTGGCCCGGAGGCAAACATGGTGGATGGTAGAAAGATACAGCGAGGTCCGGACCGAAGTGGTCGCTGCAGTTACTTCTTCGGTCCAGAGGGAGGCCCAGAGAGCGGATTTCAGCTTCCCACCTCACTTACCGACAACTAAAGATAATTATAAAACGCTCAACGTGTCCGTTACGGCACGTCGCGCACCGGCTCCGTCGCTTCCCCCGTCCGAAGCTCGAACTTTGTGCGCCCTGAGCGGCGAGTTCGGCCAGTTTCTCACCATGCCGGGTCTCGCCTTTGTCTGCTCTTCCTTCGTTGAACTGGAGCACATCTGCAGAACGGAGACCCAGCGGCTTTGCTCGCGAGTATCTCCCAGGGCGGATCTTTTAGAGGGTTGGGACCTTGCTGTTTCCAGTCGACCGTCAGCTTCCGCCGCAAATGGTTCGTCTCAACCGACTTCGCGGCATCTGCCGGGCGTCTCTCTGGAAAGTCTTTGGAACGTCCCAGGCAGCGCTGCGCTGCAGACGCTAAGCGCTCGAGTGCGGAAGGGGATGGCTCTGTTTATGGTATTCGATCTGATCGACCATGAGGGTATCATACATGTCCGGACGTAGCCCAAGTGACCCAAGCGTACTATACACCCTAAGAAAACGAGATGTGGGCCGTCCGGGCCCGTTGGACAAGCATGTCTTGCTGTGATGCACAACGCGGAGATTGATGAGATGTGACGTGATGGGTTGATGCTGAGGTTCGTCCCCGATCGTCAGTGTGGTCGCATTGCTGCCAGAGTGGAGGCGACGCACGATCCGCGCCGGACCTGAGATGGATCGGCGAAATCGACAGGTTGGAAATTGTCAGCCCTTCCGGCAGAGTGATGCAAAGAGCGATGACAGCTGAGAGCGGATAGATCGGTATGCGATCTACCGCCGGTTCATGTAGCTGAGCAGTCGAAGGGAGATGGTCCTGACGCTGCTGGTGTGACGTGGGATGGCAGACCGACCATGGGATCGAGAGCGAGACTTCTCATAGACCGGAGGGTCGTCATCTGCCAAGATGTCAGACACGGCTGGATACGTTGGAAGGTGCTTCCTTGCATTCGAGAACGGGAAGGCAGATGAACGCGTCGATCGTCTCCTGTGCCTCAACAAGCTCGGCGAAAAGGGCAGAAGTTGGCGAGAGGCACGGCTCCTTCTCTTTCTCCTTGACAGACTGCAACCGTGCATCGTCAGCGTAGTCTCAGCAGGAAGGAAAGAGAGCGTACATCAGTGGGACTGCTGTTACTGCCCTCGGCGGCTTCGTGTCCCCCGCGGGTATTACTCGGGTTCGACGTTTGGATGCGGAACTTCGACCGCCGCTTGTCCACTTTCCCCTTCTTAACCGTGTCCATTGACGTCGAGTGCGTGGATGACATTAATGAAAGGGTGGGTGAGGATGACAGGCGATGTTGAGCGAGGGTCAGTTTGTCGCTGGCACGGCCTGCGTGCTGTCGGCGATTGTCGGATGATGTGTGTGGGGGGGTTGCGTGACTGCAGAGGCCGGGCCGAACACGCGCCCGTGAGTAATGTAGGGAAGGATGATCCTAATAGGAGCGGCATGGCCAGATTTATATATAAATTTGCCAATTGAAGACGAGACAGTGTCGACGGGACTGAACTGGGAGAGAGACACTGTAGAATCCGCGACATGGTCAGAGCGCGTTCCGAAAGCACTGTAACTAGCGAGACAACATAATGAGCTGGGAGACGCGCGGCGAACGACGGCTCAAGCGTGTCGGACATACACGAGCAGCAGCGAGCCTCAATGGAGACATGCGTTGTGCCGGGCAGATCGGCCAACGCCCATTCAGCGAGCGCGCGGGAAATGTCTCCACATGACCGACGGTCATTCCTCCGATGGCGCGAGATCGGCCACCGGCGAGACCTGGTCAGGACCGGGATATCATAGCATACGTTATCGGCTGCATCGTTCCGATCACTTTGGGCTTCAGATTAGATGAAAGATAGACTTTGTAAGCAGACAGGCGGGGAGAAGTCATCAAGAACGCGTGGTAGTAGCATCAACGGAAGCACCGAGTTGCCGAGGGTGCCGAGCACGGGCGCTTGACCCGGATGAGAATCCCCATCCGGTGGTGCATCTACTTGCATCCTCCTCTTCTCACAACGCTCCGACACTTCTTCTCCTGCCTGATCTCTCGTAAAACCTGTTGTAGTCTCGGACTAACTCCAACGGCTTCCGCACTTCCAGGATGTGTCGGGATAGAAACAGAACATGCTGCTCGTCCTCGGACATCTTTCCCGCGCAGATGCCTGTTGCTCCGGATCCTCCTTGCTTCGCTTTGCGCGCATACTTGTCTAATCAGAACGTTCCTGGGCTTGCGGCGTGCATCTTCCTTCTGTACGCTTTGAGACCCTTGAACGTTTGGGACACAGGCGTTTAAACGGGCGACTAACGTGGCATGCAACCGCACCGCTGGATCTCATCGTGCTTGGCGGGCATCCTGGTCAAGAGTATCCTCGCATCACCATCTTGTCACTCTGCGACCCATCGCGGGTCCCGGACTCGAGCTGGATGGGAATACCAGGCCCTTGTCACGTTGGTGCCGTCTTGGTTGCGCACGAATTTCTGCTTTGAGTTCCCTGCACCCTCTTCTTAAGGCAAGATGACCTATCTCCTCTTTTTTGCTTACGGAGCGTCACCGGGACTTCACGGTTCTTGAATACATCACCCTTGGCTCAGAGTTCGACCTTCATTTACGGAAGCATCACCCTGCCTGTCTATAAATCTCTCGAGCTCACTCCTCGATTTCGCAGCAGGCAACCCTCAGCCGCACACTCAAGATGCGCCCCTCCCCTTACTGCTGCCTCGTCGCCTTCGTCGGCCTTACGCTCGCCACTGATCCGACTGCCTACCAGGGTGCCTCCAACGCGATATGCACGACCGAGAAGTATGAGATCCCCCTCTCGTCCTACGCCACTGTCCCCTTCTCAAGCGATATCACCGAGAATCCGACGCAGGCAGCCGTTACGGACCGCATCCAGCGCTATGTCGCCAGCGTCAGCAACTTCACCGAGGACTTCATGACCGGTACAAACTCGAGCTCCGGTACCTACACCCTCAGTGGCACGCTTTGTGTTCCGAAGGCAGGCGACCAGCATGTCGGCACGATCCAGCTCCTGGTCCACGGTATCGCGTTCGACTCGACCTACTGGGATTTCTCGTACCAGCCCCAGAAATACTCGTGCGTATTCTCTAAAAGCATATTCAAGCTTGCTGACATTCCTCAGATACGTCTACGCTGCTGCCGAAGCCGGTTACACCACGTTCGCGTACGACCGTCTAGGGACTGGCAAGTCCGACAAGCCGGATGGCTACCACGTTGTCCAGTCTCCAACGGATCTTCAGATCCTGATCAGTTTTATCTCCCTTCTACATGAGGGCAAGATTGGGGGTAAGACGTACAAAAAGATCATCGGTGTCGGGCACTCCTACGGGTCGATCCAATTGGCCGCAGCATCCGCTGTAGTTCCCGCCCAGCTCTCCGCCCTCGTCTTGACTGGCTTCTCCGCCAACGCCTCCTACATCCCGCAATTTGAGACTTCGAACGCCTTCACTCGCGCCGACATGACCTTCCCGTCCCGCTTCGCCGGCCTTGCGGGAGAGTACGTGGTCTCCGGCCTGCCGCAGTCCAGCCAAATCAACTTCCTTCTCTACCCGTACTACGATCCGGACGCGGCGGAGGTGCAGTGGGAGACGTCCCAGCCCGTGTCGATGGGTGTCCTGTTCACGCTTGGCGCGATAGGTGGTGCTGCAAGCGGATTTACCGGGCCTGTCCACGTCGTGACGGGCGACAGCGACTGGGTGTTCTGCGGAAGCCAGTGCGGCATCCGCCCCGACGGCGTGCACACCATCCTCGAGCTCGTCGGACCCACCGTCTTCCCCAAGAGCGACGACTTCTCCGTGTACTCGCCGGCTAACACCGGGCACGGGCTCAACCTGCACTACACCGCGCCCGAGTCGTATGCCGACATCATGGGCTGGTTAAAAGCCATTAAGTACTGAGCGTCTCTTGACCACTGTACCTTCGCTCTAATCCCGCTTTCGTGTCATAGGGAAGAACTGAAACCGTTTTCTTCCTCCTCGTCCGAGGTCCCTCTCCATGTGGAATTGTAACGCCTTATGCTGACCGGCTAATTCCCTCGTTTTTTTTAATGCTGTGGACTTCTGACTTATTTTCGAATCGAGTTGGTGCTCAATGCCTCTCCTCCGACTCGCAATTCAATCCCATCGTCTTCATTGGCGGGGCCAGATTGAGACAGAGGTAGGAATTGAAGATGCAATCCTGATACTGTATTTGAGGCGTTGGTGAGATTTTGCAACAAGAGTTTTTATGCACAAGTTTAGTGAGGATCGTGATCTTGCAGGACAATACTGTATACTGTGACATTTGCAGACGAGGAGACCCCTGAGACGTGTCGCGACGTGCTGGTCGACGACCACAACCTGTTGCACAACTTCGTATCTGCTCCGCTGAAATCTATCAGTATCACATGCTGGTGCTATTTTGACGCGCCTATTCGTCGCTGATAATCGTGAGAGAAACTCTGGCTGAGGCGGCTGCTCCAGTCTTGACGTAATTACGTCTAGCTGTCAGCGGCAGGGCGAACAATTAGGACGTAGGTGGCTGGTCAGGCAACCAGCCGCCTACCGCACCCCAGCGGCGTGCTTCCACTTTGCAAGTCCTCATGTTCTCACATCTTCTCAACTTGAAGCAAAATTGGTCGTACTCTTGGGCATCCACGGCGTGTCTCCGTATCCGTGCATCCATCACTCGAAACGAAAATCGGCGGTCTCGAATATTCTGGACGAATAGGAAGACGATGTCTCACATCTACAGTCGCGCAGCCCTATGTTCAGGGCTGGGCAGGCCCTAGCACTCCCGTCAGGGCTGTCAGGTGAAAGGCCCCTGGGAAGGCCTTGTAACTACCTGCGTCAAGTTGGCAATGCCTGTCATCTTCGCAGGGTTCAATGTCATTATGACGGGTGTGGGTCTGGTGGGTCTGGTTTCAAGACCCATCCGGAGGTATATTAGACTTGCCAGGTGCTGAAACAAGTCTGAGGGCCCGGTCAAGCTTGTGTCAGGTGACATGTGTCAAGTGGCAGGTGACGTGCCACTTGACATATTTACAGCATCCGCCAACAGCATTCATATTCATGGTGGCTAGCTATACCTAATATCGCTCTAACTGCTCTATAGTAATTGTATATATATATAAGTAATTATAAGCTATTATCTGTGACAGTAAGTTAGCAAAAGGGAAGACGGAAGAGGGGCAACTCACTGAGGAGCGGCCAGTTGGATGCAAAGGGGGACCCTTTTATCCCTGGGAGGGAGAGGGGCGCAATCAAGCACGCAATCAAGGTCAACAAATGACACGTGACATATGCCCTGGTGCAAATGAATGTAAACTCAGAGTGGGTCTGCAACGCAGTGTGCTTGGAGATGCAAGGGTCTAAGTCCAAGCTGGTCATGGATCAAAATGCCTGATCAGGGCCATAACGACTGTGGAGTCTTTCGTCACCTGAAGGCCCTGGTGCCAGCGGCTGTCAGTTGTCTGCGCGTTTGTGGATGCAAGCGCCAGGGCTTGCATGTCCAACCAGCCTTTCTGTCTCAGGCGGGGATCCTCATGGCTGGCGCACGACCATATAAAATCAGCTTGAGTGCTCCAGAGCGGCCAGTGACGAACGATTGACTGTATCACCATGAAGCTGCTGTCCGCCATCGTCTGCACGCTCGCCCTTCTGATCGCGGGTACGGTCCCTTTGCCCCAACGTCCCACAGATCGCTCAGATATGATCATCAGGTGCCAATGCTAACCCGAGTGTCATCGACTTCTTCGACAACTTCGAGACGGTCGTGCGCCGCTCGATGACTATCCCGCCTTCTCAAATCAAGTACAAGAGGGCAAGTGGCCTTCTGCCCTTCGCACCCGACGAAGTCAGCGTTTTCAAGCGGCAGTCGTTCTGCACGAGCAATTGCAGCAGCTCCAGCGACACATCCATTCTTCAGAACTCAATCGCTAATGCTGTAAGCCTGTTAGCTGAGGAGGCTGGGTCTTGCTCTGAGCGTGTCATAGACTTGCGCGCTGGACACGGGATGCGTGTGTAATGCGATCTCTCAGCTTAGCACCGGCTGTCAGACGTGCATTCTAGAGGCGGAGGGGTACTCCAGTGAGCCTTCCCGGTTTCGTACTGTGACGTAGCCCTGATCGAGACACAGCTTCAAGCTATCAGTCGGTCTGTTCCGCAGCTACGAGCGTCATCGCCGTCGGCTCGGCCGTCGCAACAGCCGAGGAGGCCGTTGCCTCGGGCACGGGATCATGTGTTTCCCAGTGTGGGAACGAGACGGAGCTTGCGGGGCTGGACGCTGTCGTCGTAAGTGAAATAATACTATGTTGAGATACGGACAGGAGCTGATAGGGCTTGTGTGGTTTGGGTGGGTAGGGATGCGGGAACAACGCACTGTGCATATGCTCCGCTACCAACGTGACGACCGAGAGCGCCCTTACGCCGACATGCTTGACGTGTCTACTCCAGGGCGCGGGTACGACCAGTACGTTCATTTCGTGTCCCTCCCATACTCCCGATCGCCCGAGCTATTCTAACACTACTCCCAGTTTCGGGCCTGCAAAGCATGTGCGACGCGGCCCTCGCAGGTACTGTGTCGACCTACAGCGGTTCTTCCACCTCGGGCTCGGCATCTAGCACAAGCTCCTCCTCTTCAGCAGCTAACACGGGATCTTCGACCGGCTCGGCGACGACCGCCTCCGGCTCGGGGTCAGGGTCGGGCACGTCGTCCTCTGCTAGCGCCGCTGCTACTACGGCACACAGCGCGGCCGGGAGGGCGGAGAGGATGTACGCGCTGGAAGCGACGGCTTTGTTGCTGCTGGCAGGGGTTTTCCTCTGGCTGGCTTAGTTATTTAGGTGACTTCTAGGATTGCATGGAGTTCGGAAAGAACAATGTCAAAGGACACTCGTAGAAAGCAATTTCTGGTCCACCTAAAAGTCAGTCCGCCGGCACGTGCGAGCCACGTGATCGCCAGGGCGCGATTATCCTGCGAGCAGCTGGGCCGCCCATCCTTTTCGGCCATCACTCCCATCCCTTCCATCCTCCCTCTGCTGAGCAGCTTCGGACTTTATGTAGCACCATGGACCTCTCTGCTATACTTATGCTTGTATGGCTCTCGAGTATGCTTATGACACATGTGCGGGGGTCGCTCTGGACGCGTGGGAAGGACGCGGTGTTGCGCCCCGCTGACTTATCGGAGAACGCGACGGAGGAGGTCGATACGCTCGGTAGGTCTCCTACCTTGAGCCATGAAGCAGCCTAACAGGGAGTGATAGATGCGCTAGTTTCCCCCTCCGAGAGGAACACGATCTTCCGCTCTCTCAGTAAGCCCCTCGCTCACCCGTGGGGCTTTGCCGACCGGTCGATGCGCGTCTAGGTTACCTTGGCTCGTTCAGTCAGAAACCGGACTGCTTCAAGCAGGTCGCTGGGAGGCTCAGGCTACAGTGTGAGGAGGACATGCCCGAGGCTGAGCGGGTAGAAGGTACGTGTAGCCGTGCAGCACAGCACATATGAAGTCCGACTGATACGCGCATAGCGGCGGTCAGGTTCACCCTGTGCGAGCTGTCTACGGCCCGGGCGCATTCCCATCCGCTCGAGTGCAAGCCCTTTGCTGTGCTAGAGGTCGGCTCAAGCGGGGAGGATGAACAACTGTCCAGCTGCGTGGAGTGCGGCACACCGAGCTCTGTGCACAGGGTGTCCAATCGCTGAACGAGGCGCATACAGGGCACTCTCACGCAGCACGCAGCACTGGTCGAGCTACTCGGGGTATCTGCGGGAAATACGTGCGTGTATGCGTGTATACATATGCGTAGAGCTGACATTGGGTAGCGCAACTGTGCTTCGCCTACCGGCGGTGGTACGATATCGGTACGCATGTATGCTCCTCACGGGATCGGTGGCTCAGATAGGATCAGATCGCGCCAAGGGCATCTATCAGAATGCAACTATGGAGAAGATCTCACTGCTCAAGGTTCTGCATGAGCGAGAGGCTCTTGCCCTCGATCGAGAGCTGCTGAGGCAGGCTGCTTGGGACCAGAGCTTTGCTGTGAGCCACTCCACTCCGACGCTGTGCCGGGCTCATGCCGTCCTTGCGGCAGGCACTGGCCAGCGCATTAGACGAGCTTCATGCAGTCAAGAACGACCTCGCAAGTGCGGGCGATGCGGGTCTGATCCTCATAGATGGTGCTTCGCACAGGTTAAAGGAGTCGTTCGACGAGGTGCGTATGCCAAAGCAGTCGCGATCAATGTCTGAACATCTTTTCAAGGTGTCTGTACTTCTCCAAGGAACATTCTCCCAGATGACCAAAGATTTGAGGGAATCCATTACGGACGCTCTCCAGTCGGCAGCGCATGGTGTTGCTGGAGATACTCGGCTTGAGATGGCAACCGCGATCGATGCGGTCGGTACTGTTGCGACCTTTCTGCGTGTCTTGCTGAAGTAGCCCAGTTCTCCCTTGACATCTCCAACTCTGCACTTCGTCAAATGGAGAGCGATTTGGGGGTGGCTATCAACGCAATATTTGACAGTCTCATGACCCGAAGTCATGACACAATCAGATCCTTGGTGCGTGCGATTGGCGGATGAGGGCACCCACGCTCATTCCAAGACAGGACACGCTAGATGACTCGACGCACCGCTTTACCATGACTCTCAAGGATGCCCGCGAGGCATGTGTGTGAACTTCTGGAAGGGCGATTGATAACCTTTTTTCAGGTCACAATGGCTCTTGTTGCTGGGACGGAGTATCTGGCCACCCACGTACAGCAAGCTACGGACTTGCTGGAAGACCATTACGTTTGTCAGCAACGAACAGATGTGCGCATAAGGAGCTGACGGACTCTCAGCAACTCTTGAGCTCGAGTACGACTGATGCCGCTGCTCTTTCCTTACGCCTGGGCATGCTTGCTAATGAGACTGAGCTCCATCTGGAGGCTTTGAACGCGACCGCTCTTTCCGTCCAAGCAAATCTGGCCAGGATGGGAGAACGAGCGTCAGATGACTCGATTGTCAATTGGACGCTGCTGGTACTCCGTCAACGTACACATCTCTGGATTCCCTTTCTAATGGATACTGAGAGCTACTACAGTGAATCCAATGCTCTGGCGATACGTCGCAAACCAGCCTTTCTTCCAAGCTTTCTGGGTGTTGCTCAAAGTGATCTCGCACCTCGGCTGGCTCGTTCTGTCCACAGGAGCGGTAATCGTCCATTGGCATCATGATGGACCTGGACAGCGACTGATCATACCATAAGAGTTGGGTCCTCATCCTCCGGAAATGTTCTCGCAAGAAGCAGTGGTCGACTATCTCGGGTGTCGAGTCTCAAAACTCAGTGTATGGCCTGGATCGGGTATGAGGCGTGCTGAATTGGAACTAACTTAGCATCAGAGATCCCTCCCGCATCCCTTCCTCCGTTTCTAGAAGCCTGACACCCCTTGAAGATGGCGTCCTCCGGAGAGACCACCTCTCGGCAGTGCATAATCCCAACCCGGTCCATGTCTCGCGTCCTCGTCCTGCTCGTGTTTCTCGCATTTCTCCCCGACTGTCGTCTGCCAACCTACTGTAGAACACCCATCGACATTCTGATCACCATGGGAGAATTATATGTCGGACATGCTGTATCATCACCTGCAAGGACTCTGGTAATAATATGATAATAATATCCACGTCGATCTCCGTCGATGCCGTCGATAAGTCGCGCGCCGAAGCTGGCGGCGGCTTCCCTGACAATGGCCAAAGAGCACAGCCCCTAACCTTGATGAGGTCAATGGGCGACGCCACATCCACGTCTATCCGCGACCGCCCGTTCTCTCTCTTAAGCCCGCCCACACGGCGGCCTCATCAATGACTGTTCTCTCGCGCTCGCCCTGACCTCCCCGTCCCTCTCCTGGACAACGATGGTGCCCCCGACAGACACCAGCGGCCCGCACGCGCTCAACTTCCGACTTCTGCCGTCCAGGCTGCCCGATCGCGCCTTCTGTCCCGTCCTCGTCTGCACAATCAGGGGCGTCGACATCGTCCGGTCCGTCCACATCCCTACCCATCCCCATCCTCCCCCTTTTATTAACCCTCTCCGCGCAGCATCCTCTCCCCAGATCTAGGAGAGCCCTTCCTCTCCCTCTCCCGCCTCTTCCTCCTCTGCGGCCTCCCGCCCGCCCAGGGCCTTCAGCGTTTCTCCCTCCAGCTCCCCTTCTCGTATGACGTCTCCCTCGCCAACCTCGCCCCGTTCGACGATGTCTGGGTGTCGCTGCGCACTGCAAGGCGTGTGGCGCGCGAGCTGGGCGTGGAGGGCGAGCTCGCGTCTTTGCTGGAGTGGAGCGGGCGGAAGGCGTTTAGTGATGTGAGGTGGGACGAGCGGGGACGGTGTGTCCTCATACAGAAGTGCGGGTTTCCACTTTGCAGCTAGGCGCATATGCTGACGTGCAAGGAAGCTGGTACGCGAGGATGTGCGAGCGCCCGTTTGCCCCGTTCTATAGGGTCGAGGTGAAGGACGAGAAACACATAACGGTCATCGACCCTGCCGAGCTGCAGAAGCTACGGGAGACGACGCTCAACCCGAGAGAGCGCGCGTTCATGAAGGCTTGGGAGAAGATCACCACTTGGTCTTCGTTGTGCGTAGATCTGTGTTGTAAATCTCGTATGCGAGCTAACGGTCGACGTGTATGCAGCGCGTACGAAGAGTGGCGGGACAACCAGTCACCGCAGAAGCCATCAAGACCCACAACAGTCACGTTCGAAGACCCCGCCTCTCTTACCCTCCAGTCCGCCTTCCCCAGCCTGCTCTACGAGGCTACCTACTCACTCGAAGAGCTCCTCTCGTCTTCCACGCAAGCCCCCTCCAGCCTCGGCCTCACAAACGGCCACCACGCAAACGGCCACGCCGCGCCCCCACGCACGACCCTCCAGTCCATCCTCGACCTCGCCACCTCCCACGCCCGCATCCTCCTGCACATATGGGCCATGACGGCAGCGCTCGACGCGCCAGCTAATCAGGGGATGCGCACCTGGTTGCAGGGCTTGCCGGCCGTCCCCTCCCCCGTCCCAGGCTCCCCCGTCACCATCCCCTCCCCTTCCGCTTCGTCGGTGGTTGTCCAATCCCAGGCGCTCAAATCTCAGCTCACCCCGCCCAGCTCTCCGCGGCCTGTCAAGAGGCTCAAGGAGGAAAAAGCTGCGGCGGAGAAGCAGAAGGAGGAGCGAGAGAGGGAGGACAAGCTGGCGGAGGAACGGGATTCGCTGGCGCGGAAGCTGGAGGAGGTGGAGCGGAAGTTTGAGCTGGCTGCTAAGAGACTGGGCGAGCTGGAGGCGGAGAAGGAGAATGAGCGCGGGAAGGAGCTGGACGCGCAGCTCGCTGAAGTAAAGCAGGAGGAGGAGGGGCCTGCGCTAGACCATCCGGAACAGGAGGAGGACGTGAAAGTGGACGAGGAGGACGAGGAGGACGAGGAGGTCATCCTAGCGCGCCTTGAAGAGCGGCGGGACGGCCTCCTCCACCCCCGCTCACCTTCGCCCGACCGCCCCGCCGGCCGACGGTCCCGCTCCCACTCCCCCGAATCGGACTCCTCGACGATCCGCCCCAGCTCGCCCCTCCCGCCGCGCCCCGATCCGCTCGAGGAGGAAGCGGAGCGTGCCGGTCTCGCCGTGAGGGTAAAGGCGAAGAGGTTCAGCATGGCGCGCATGCTGCTCGCATGGAGCGCGCTGATAGTGCTGTTCGCGGCGATGTGGATGGGTGCTGTGAGTGCGCACCGGGCGGGGCGGGAGGTGGGGGTCGACTTGCCCGGTGCCGCCTGGTCGGCAATCCAGGTGCTGCTCCAGACCGCCTCGGGCGGGGTGAGAATGCTCAGCGCGTTCGGCCCATGATGGGCTGCAAGCCCCCAGGTTGTGTAACGTTTTCCTTCCCTTTCTGTCTTGTACTCTCACATTCGGCTGTACCCATGTACCCCTGCGCTGGTGCTGTACTGTATCACGAACTCTCTGCGATCCGCCAAAAAGTATAAGTATGCTCTCTCTCATTCCGGGTATTCGTGCAAATATACTATACTTATACAATTGATATCCCCCTCTCTTCCTCTCTGCCTCCCCTTCGCATCCCCGCCGGCCGGTCCCCTCACCTGTGAGCAGCCGTGTGCCCCGCCTGACTCTGCACGAACCGCACAGCGTTGCTCATGGCCCCCGGGCCATGGACGTCCGGCATAGCCACGGCCCTGGCTTTAGCCTTGCGCTCCGCCGGGTCCTCCTTGTACATCTCCTTGACAAACTGCATGACGCCGTCGACGTTGATGAACTTTATCCACTGATCCATCTTGAGGTACTCTTCGCCAAAGCTGACTTTGGGCTGCGCGGCTGTCGGGCCGTGGTACAGCGCGCACGCGATCTGGTACTCCTCCGGCTTCATCTCGCCCCTCGCTGCGCTGCCGACGGACGCCTTGAACAGGCGGAACTCCCAGCCGAACAGCGGGGCGCCGTCCACCCGGACCGTCCCCCGGGGGACGTCGCACTCGATGCTCTGGAAGTTGAACTTGTCGGGCCGTATGCCGAGCGCCTTGATATACGCGTACTTCATCGTCCACACGACCGTCATCCGGCGGAAGGCGACGTGGTCCGGCTGCGAGTGGATCATGTTCCGCTCCAGCGGGGTGAGCATATGCGCGCAGGAGGCGATCCACGGCTGGATGTTCGGCCCCGGGGGCGTGGGCACCAGCTGCATCACGTCCATGCCGATGCGCTCGGGGACGGTCAGCGCCACTTCGGCGAAGACGATCCCGGCCGCGTGATTCGTGTAGGCTACGTCGAACGCCAGCTGCGGGGCTAGGACGGGGGAGGCCTGGGGGGATGAAAACATTGATACAGAGGGTCATGGGTAGGAGGTAGGAAGGGGACGCACAACATAAGGCTTCCCATCGCGCGTCTCGCCAAGCACCCAGCTCCCCCGGAGCACACCGCGGTTGCGGAGCATCCACATGGGCAGCAAGCGGGATATCATCAGCCCTACACGTTCACACAACTGGCGTCAGTGACTGTTTGAATGCTTGACACCGCGACAGGGGCATAGGCTGGTGGGATGGGAAAAGGGAAAAGGACAGGGACGCACGAAACTGCTCCTCCTTAGGCTCTTGCTCGGCCTGCATCTTGCGCACGCGCTCGCGGCCCTGCGTGTCCATCAGCCCGTAGACGTGGGTGAACTCCTGCGGAAGCGTCGTGAATATATGCTGCGTCTTGCGGGGGGGGATAGGCAGGGGGTAACATAGGCGCAAGGGGGAGGGGGAGAGTGTGGGAGCAGCATGGGACGACGGGGACGCACCTCCTCGGTCGGATCCCTGTCGAGGAAGACGATCCAGCAGTACATCTCGCCCTGCATTATTGGCTAGCTGTTTTTAGGTTAGTTTGGGAAAGGGGTATATGCTGTCTTGTGCGATCTTGCGCGGTTCGGAGGGGTGGTCGGTGTGCTGGTGGGATTGGTGTGATGAGGTGATGAGGTGGTGGTGGTGGAGATGATGAGGAAGAGGAACAAGAGTAGCGAACAGCGCGGTCGCAGTAGGAGCGGTCAACGGCGGCTGATGGCTGCTGGCTGATGGCGGACGGTGATGGCAGACGGCCGATGGCTCAGAAGACCGGCGGGCAGGGACCACTAAGTTGTCACGGTCTCGCAAACGACCTCAGAAGGCGTGGCAATCGCCAGGAAAGGATGACGGGCGGTGGGTGGGCCGTGTGCTTCGGGGGTTCGGGGGTTCGGAGGTTCGCGAGTTCGGAGGCTGGCGTCCTTTTGCGGAATTAGGAGGGTTAAGGGATGGGATGGAGGATGCCGAGCGTGAGGGGGCTGGGGCTGAGCTGGCTATGATAGCGTGGGCAGGGCGGCGATTTGTTGGAACTGCTGGAGGACGAGTGCTGGAGATGGGAGTGCTGGAGTGCTGGAGTGCTGGAGTGCTGGCCGACCGGGCTATGGCGGGGGCATCGCTCTCCCCAACCAGTTCGTGTCCGTACGTTGCGCAGTAAGTGTCGGATTAGGGGTTGAGCGAGAAGCGCAAGAGCAAGAGCAAGAGCAAGAGAAGCGGCGGTGAAGAAACGGAAACGGCGACGAGTGGCTAGCTTTTTTGTTCCAGCCAGCGCAACGCAACGCGTCGGTTCCGTTTGGGCGCTCTTTTCGCGCTTTATTGCTCCCGCGCGCGTGCCGCCGGCCACGCCGGGAGAGCCGATCTCACTCATCGCCTCCCTGCCACTCCTGCATTACTCCTCCTGGGAGTACCACGGGAAGCTCCGTGCAGCCAGATCAAGCAGCTGACCCCCTCCCCAGCCCTCCTGCCTTTCCCGTCCACCCACCCAAAACCCAGGTGCAGGTGCAGGTGCAGGTGCAGGTGCAGGTGCAGGTGCTGTACAGCACATGCCCCACACGCATGTGTTTCTGACTCGCTTTGTAGCGAAGTCGGCGGGAGCCCCTAAAAGGCAGGACCCGTTTATTTTGACAGCGGGGGAGGGCGGGAGCGGATGCCGTGTGGACGGTCGGACTTGGTGGCCGTTCCTGGGCTTACTGCCTAAACCTTACTACTCCGGGTACTACTGTACTTACGCTACAATACTGATCGTACGGAATGGGAATAAACTGAGAGGCACGGGCCCGCAGTCCAGTAGGGGACGGTTGCGCAGTACAGGTATACTATTGTACGACCCGCCGGTGAAGGGAGCGAGTGGGCCCACAAGCGATAGTCGATGACGCGCCGTCCCGTCAGGGCGTGGTCGCCGCAACCGCAGCCCAGCGCCGCGGGATCGAACCAAACCCGGGTAAGTACACCGCACTCGGCTGCGCACGGACCATCCACAACCTTTCACGGCGTGTCGAGGGCTGAGAGCCGTGCCTGGTGGGATCAACCCACTGAGAAAAGTGTACTTCCGACTACCGCTACAGTACATCGTCCACCCTGCCCGCCCACGCTGTTCAGCACACAGACTGCACTGTACTGTAGGGCTGTAGAGCACAGTAAGTAATGCATAGGTGTGGCCTACATGACCAAGAACGACGCCCCCCTCTTGCCGACATAACTGGGGTGCGCGACGGGCTCCGAGTTGCGCTTTTTCCGCACCGCGAGCGGCAGGGTGACCGTGTCGCCCCTCTCTCCCCTCCCCCTCGGCGGCAGCGGGGGCCGCGCGTCCTCCTCCTGCCACTGCAGCTTGAAGCGCTCGTACCCCGTTGCGCCGAAGTCGGACAGGAACGCACTGTTCCGCACCGAGGCTTTGGACCCCCAGGCCGAGGGGTGGAACGTGCTCAGCGGGCCGAGCGTCGCGGTGGGGAGGGTGCGCGGAGGGGCGCGGCGGTAGTTGAATACGACTGGGAGGGGGGGCCAGCTTGGGATGCTGCGGAGGAGGGAAGAGAGGAGGGGAGGACATACTGAGCAAGACCATCCCCGACAGGGAGTACGGTACGAAGTCGACCACCAAGCCCAGGGGGTAGATGTTTCCCACCGCCGTGGAGAGCTCGAAGAAGATGAGCGCCAACGCCCAGCCGATCCGGATATCGTACACCGCGTGGAACTTGTGCTGCAGCTTGAGGAAGGAGGGGGATAGGAGGAGGTGCAGCCGCAGGAGGGCGTACAGCTCTAGGATGAGGTGCGCGAGGGTTAGGATCGCCGCGGGGAGGATGAAGCTAGGAGGGCGTGAGTGCAGGGAAGGGGGAGGGGAGGCAGCGGGCGCGTACTGCCGGTTGTAGCATAGCGCGTAGGGTAGGTCGGGCTGCACCATCACCAGCACGCCCGTGCTGAAGTACCGCCAGATGACCATCCCCACTGCGTCCCGTCCCGCACTCAATCAGCCGGCCCAGCAAAGATAAGATACAAGTGCGACGCACCCATGCTCAGGAGGATGCAGATCCGGAAGGCGATCGTCTCCCACTTCGGGGCGCCCAGCTCGACCATCTCGGTGGACATCTTGAACAGGCCTTTGGCGCGCGTCATCCCTACGGCGATGGACCCGGTGGCCACGACGAATTCTACGGCCCGGATCAGCTGAGAGGGAAGACCTGAGGGAAGAGACCCACGGCAAGCGAACGCCCCGCCCGAGCCCATCGGGAACGTCATCAACGAACCCCAGAGCATGGCGCTTCCGAGAGTGATCGACAACGACATGAGCGCGCCAATGCTCTTGATGTCCGAATTTGGGTTGTACACCGCTACGCCGCCCGCGCCGCCGAGCGTGTTGACGAGCCAGTCGCGCACGCGGTCCTCCGGCAGCTCCTGCGCATCGACGTGCGCGTGCTCGCCAGGCAGGACGTTGACGTACCGCCGGAGGCGGGCGCCGAGCAGCGAGTGGCCGATCGAGCGCAGGATGTAGTACACCGAGAGCAGGAACACGGAGCCCAGCGCGAAGGCGGCGATCACATGGCTGCGGAGGCCGTGAGTCGGGCCACGGGAAAGAGTCGGGAAGGGGAGCGACGCACTTCTGGGGAGAGTACACGAATTCCTCCGAGGTGGGGTTCTCGAGCCCCAGGCCGGTAAAGTTCCAGAGGGTAGACATGAGTACAGCAAAGAACGAAAGAGCGAGTACAGAGGCGCCGGGCCTTGTTAGAATGAGGGAGAAACGGGTGTGGGGACCTCAACGGTACGGAGATGGTGAGCAAAGGGAGCCAGCTCTGCCTGCGGGATAAGGCGCGAAAGCTGGTATATGAGTCGACTAGGTTCCATCCTCAGCGCTCGCCTCGCAACGACGTCGACTACCGCTTGAGCGTACGCTTCACCAGGTACAAAGGGTGCCAGGGCGGTGAAACGATTCCTGCCCGATGCGGCCAAGAACGAGCAGGGCAAGGGAACGTATCTAGGCGGCTCGCGAGCCCTGGTGACCAGAAGGTTCAATGGCGAAGGAGTGCACTAGACCGAATGGAGCAGAGGACCGAGAATGGACAATGGATTCCACGTGACTGGGAAAGGAGACGGTAACCGTCTCTCAGTTCGCCTCGAATACAGACAGGCCGGCGTGGGCGAGGCTTGGTGAAATCAGTGATTCGGAAGGCACCCATCCGCGGAAACATCATGCGGCGAGTGAGGGTATAGACCGAGTTACGCTCGTCTACAAGCGATCATACCGGTGGTAGCCTCGAAGATGCGGGTATGCCCCAATTGCATTAGGGTGGATTCCTTCGTCGCGACCGTCGTGAAGAAGCCGGACAACGGCACAGGAAGCACCTGAGCGCATCATTTATCCTAGTATTGCCGCCGGCCTTGCCATGAAATAAGCAGACAGAGTTAATTGGAGTATCGAAAATCTGCCAATAGCGATAGAGACAAGAGACAAGCGCCTGTCGATGCATGACATCGTTAGACCAGCACTGACTGTTAACACCACAAGGAGTAGTCAGCCACACGACCGCGTTCGTCGCGAGGCGCGCCCCCGAGCCTGTAATAACCGCAGCTCGCCACCATCACTGGCACTCTACTAGACCTCGCAGTAACGACCAGTAATGGACTTTCTAGAGGTAAGAATATCCTGTTTACGATTGGAGGGATCCGTCTTGACGATAATTACCCATAGGCTCATGAGGAGGCATTGGTTCACTCCGCATGGCAATCCATCACCAACGAGGAGACGTCGACGCCCTATCTCTTCGTACGTCTTGAGCCTGTCAGATATTCACCTGCACTGACGTTATACATCTCTCTGCAGAAGTTCTCTTACGATGAAAACGACCTGTCTTGCTGTTTCTTGCTTACCGATACCAAGGTGGTGTGGGTGGAAGGTGCGCACATTGTCACTGACTCCTGACCACCCATACTCATACGACGGGCGTAGTGATGGCCCGCCGACATGTCCTACGAAGAGCCGAGCGTTTCGATCTGATTGAGAATGACACCGACGACGACTATGCAGCTCGCAAGACGCTTTCGTCCCTTATCAAACTGCATTCCTTTCCCTCTGCCGAATCCTTGACCACTACCTTTCACGCCAGTCCCAACGCCGTACGCAGCCCCCTCTTCCTCTATCATACTGTTCTCATCCTAAGCAAGTTTTAGGACCTCTTCTTGCAGCTCTCCATCCCCAACTTCAGCTGGCAATGGGAGCTCGACGCCCTCCCCCGAGCGTACAGCGCAGAGCTCATTTCCAAGCACCTCATCATGCCCATGCTCACCTGGAGCGGGTACGTGATGGACAGCTATATGGAAGCGCTCTCGACGGAACATCAGATAAGTCAGTTAGAGAGGGTGCGCCAGATCATATCTGCAAATGGCTACATGCTTATGCCGGGTTGTGCAGGCCCTCGACGCCAGTGGCCGCACCGCGAAGCGGCATGTGGACAAGATGGTAGCGAGCGTCGTGCGGCAGCCGCTTTTCAGCACTTCGATTCGAAGGCTGACAGAGACGGGCTCCGGGTCTGGGACACGATGTGCGTCTGCCGTACTTCCCATTCAAACACCGAGCTGACTATATGCGCTTAGCCGCTATCTTTCGCTCCCGAGAAGATGAGCCTGCTCCACGCCTTCGCGCGCCCTCCCCTCCCGCATCTGCCGGACCGTCCAGCGGACCGCAGAACTACCGGTCCACCGCTCGTACACGGGAGCCCACAACTCCGATGAAGGAAGAGTCTCTGGTGCCGAAGGTGGAACCTTCGATGTCCCCTGTGCCTGGGCGTGCTCCGAGAGTACCGTCGGTGCGTGCCGAGGGGGAGGAGGAGGAGGAGATGAAACGGGAAGAGGAGCATGCGAGCAGCGAGACGGAGACGGAGCCTGAGGAGGACCAGTTGGGGCCCAAAGCAGAGGAAGAGGAGGGGGAGGAGGGGGAGGAGCGATACCCTCGGAAAAGACCCGTCAAGCATGAAGAGCTGGAAGATGAGGAGGAAGAGGAATACACTTCGAGAAGGACACGAACTCCGGTCAAGCGTGACGAGTCGGACGATGAGGACGTGGACGAGGACGAAGGGCTTCCAAAGAGACGCGATTTTAAACACGAGGACTACGAGGACGAGGAATCCGCTGAGGAATCCGCGCCGGCAAGGTCCACCCGTGGTGCGCTGCGGAGAAAGAGGGTGAAGCCGGAATCTTCTCTTTCACCAGCCCCTCAGTCCCCGACACCTGATCGACGCAAACGACGACGGAATATCGATGCAGACGAGGACGAAAACATGGACGCCGATGTGCCAGTGATGAAGAAGGAGGAGTCCGAAGACGAGAAGCCAGCAGCGAAGAAGACTTTTGTGCCCAAGTCGAGGGTGCACGTCAAGCGCAGCAAGTACTAGTGCTCATTGGTTAGGGTGTT
Source organism: Calocera cornea HHB12733 (assembly GCA_001632435.1). Taxonomy (NCBI): domain Eukaryota; kingdom Fungi; phylum Basidiomycota; class Dacrymycetes; order Dacrymycetales; family Dacrymycetaceae; genus Calocera; species Calocera cornea. The sequence continues at coordinate 205,619 of KV423939.1, read as the reverse complement.
GAAATGATTCCATCACACTGCGAGACTTTTTATATACTACAAATTTACTCACGATCACATCTAATGACAGCTCATCACATTCGTTTCCATGGGGCTCGGACGATCACGTGCTGAGAGCATTTAGCCAGTCGAGAATGTTAGTATACGTCTCCGGCGCTGAGAGGTGCAAGTTGAGTCCATGGCCCGTGTTGGCCGGGGAGTAGACGCTGCAGTCGCTGCTGTTGGGGAAGACGATGCCGGAGAGCTCCAAAATCGTATGCTCACCATCAGGCTTGACGTCGCACTGTGAACCGTAGAATATCCAGTCACGGTCTCCAGAAACCACGTGAACTGGGCCTCTGAAGCCACTCTGACCTCCAGTGAGCGAGGGAAGGGTGAACAGAACGCCCTGCGTTACAGGCTCGCTGTTGGCGTAGGAGAATTTGGCTACTTCCCAGTCGTAGAACAGGTAGTAGAGAAAGTTGATCTGACTGCTTTGCGGGAGGCCGGAAATGATGTAGCTTCCCGGTAGGCCAGCGACGCGGATCGGCTGTGTCTCGTCCGCCCGAGAGAAAGCGTTGGACGTCAGGAACTGGGGGACCGAGCTTGCGTTAGCCGAGAAGCCAGTCAGGACGAGGGCAGACAGTTGGTCGGGAACGAATGCGGAGGCGGCGGTGAGCTGAATCGATCCGTATGAATAGCCAACGCCGAGGATCGAAGGATATGCTTTGCCACCTACACCACCCGAATGGAGAAGGGAGATGATCTGGAAGAGGATCTGGAGATCGGTCGCTGCTTGCACCTCGTGGTACCCATCGAATGGGTGTTCCGATTGTCCAGTGCCCAGACGGTCATATCGGAAGGTCGTATAACCCTCTGTAGCGGCCTGCCAGACATAGCTGACAAGACTCGGTTAGCCGGATCGTGAAAGCGTGAATCAAGAACATACGAGTATGTCGCCGGTTGAATGCCCAGATCCCAGTAAGAGCTGTCGAGGCCAAGCCCGTGCACGAGCAACTGGATAGTGCCGCTATGATTGTCCCCGTCCTTGGGGCTGCACAGCACACCGGATATATCGTATGCTGCTCCAATGCTGGAGTTACTACCGGACATGTAGATTTCTGTAAAGTTGGAAAGACTGGTAACAGCTTGAGCCAAGAGTTCGGTCAAAGCCTCCTGGGAGGGGTCCAGATTGGCTGCCAAACTGCTGTTGAATGGCAACGTTGCATAGGTGGGAAGCGACAGATGGTACGTCCTCCGGACACAGTTGGCGTTGGGAGGGCCCGTGTAACTGGGCTGGCTCCAGACATATGCTATCACCGCGAGCTGAAGTAGAATGATGACTGAGAACATTGTTCGTGGTTGTTGAGCGCAGGTTATGGTAAGAGTCAAGATACGTGAATTGACAAAACAGACGCGTCGCGCTACGGACATAGGGTGAGTGGCTGTGCGTACTACCCGCCTGAGGGGCAGTCAGCACAGCCTCTGGGGCAGTCTTGTGGCCTCGCTCCGTCTATACTAACACTCCCCCTCAAGGCTGCACCAGTCCAAGGTCTAGGGCAAAACCTTTGAACTTGTGCCTGCTAAGAGCTTTGGTTAACACATCAGCAACCATTTCAGAAGTAGGACAATATTGAAGAATGAGTGTCTTGTCTTCAACTTTATCCCGGATAAAGTGATGTTGAATATCAATGTGCTTCGTCCTTGCATGGAATTGCTGGTCTTGAGAGAGTGCAATAGCTGCTTGGTTGTCACAGTAAAGAGTGGAAGGATTGGTCTGTTGAAAACCAAGGTCGGATAATAATTGTCGGAGCCAAACCAGTTGGCGTGTGGCGACGTTTGCTGCAGTGTATTCTGCTTCACAGGTGGAAAGAGCAGTGAGAGTCTGCTTCTTAGACATCCAGCAGATAGCACCACCAGCTAAGAGAAACACATTTCCAGATATGGATTTGCGGTCCACCGGATTGGATCCCCAATCGGCATCCGTGAATCCCACAAATGTGGTTCCAAAGTCGCTTGGTCCTCCATATACAAGAGAGTAGTGCCGGGTACCAGAGAGATAGCGCATCACATGTTTGATAGCAGTCCAGTGTGTAGTTGAGGGATTGGCAGTGAACTGGCTGAGTGTCTGAACAGCGTATGCGATGTCTGGTCTTGTTCCAATGGCCGCATACATGAGAGATCCAATAGCCACTGCATATTGATGTTGGTCAACTGCTGTGCTTGTGTTCTTCTCGAGTTTGACGTTCACGTCAAGCGGGGTTGAAACAGGATTGGCGTTCTCCATCCGGAAGCGCTTCAGTATTGTGTCAATATAGCTGCTTTGGGATAGAGCTGTACTCCCATCGTGGTTGTGGGTTATTCTGATGCCCACTATGTAGCGTGGTATGCCCAAGTCTTTTACATTGAACTCTTGTTTCAATGCTTCTTTCACTTTGGTCATCTCACGCATGTCACTTGTTGCAATGAGAAAGTCGTCGACCCATACAGTGAGGATAGCAAGTCGTTGTCCAATTCTTCGGACATAGACGCATGATTCCACTTCAGATCTGTGGAATCCAAGTCTGGTGAGAGTGTCGTGCAGCTTCTTGTTCCAGATGCGTCCAGCTTGCTTCAGCCCATATAAGCCTTTCTTGAGTAGGTAGACCCGGTTCGTCCCATCATCATAGCCTGGTGCTTGACGCATGTAGATCTCTTCATCTAGGTCTCCATTGAGGTATGCTCCGGTGACATCCATCTGTCCTAGATGCAGTTTCTGTTGCGTGGCTAGCGCAATGATTGTGCGAAGTGATTCCAGTCGCATCACTGGTGCATATGTCTGAACATAGTCGATTCCGGGTTTCTGCGCAAATCCTTGAGCTACAAGTCGTCCCTTGTGCTTGATCACTTTGCCATGTTCATCATACTTGCGTGCAAAGACCCATCGGCAGCCAATTGCTTTCCGGTCTGCTGGAAGCTCTGCCATGGTCCATGTTCCTTTTGCTTCGAGTTGGTTCATCTCCTCGTCAATGGCTTTCTTCCATTCCGGCCACTCTGGTGTGTCCTTTGCTTCCTCTATTGTGCTTGGCACGTTGTCCTCTGCAGCCATGAAGCAGTACTCCGGTGCATCATCAATGTGTTGCGCCTGGTTGCTTTGGTTCTGTCTGGGGCGGTAGCCAGCCATGGTGCGATAATCCACTTCACGTCGAGTAGTTCTCACTGGTCGAGTGGTTGGCTCTGGAGCAGGTTCAGGTGAGTTGGCACGGGTGCTAGCCGGAGGTGTTGTGAGCGGAGATTGCAGGTCGGGTGTTTCCTTGGAACTCTCTTCCGGGATCACCATGCTTTTCACTGTGGTTGGCGGAATAGTGACTCCCCCTGTCTCCCCCTCGAGCTGCAGATTCCGCAAGAGTGTGTTCTTGTTGGTGTGTTCTGCAGTGGGTAACTGTGGGTGACTGTCCGCAAAGATGTAGTTGCGTGACGTCTTCAGTTGATTGGTTTTCTTGTCATAGTACTTGATTGCCTTTGGTCCGTCAACAAAGCCCACAAAGATGTGTAAGTGTGACTTTGGTGCTAGCTTGGAGCGGTCCACCCCTTGTTGTAGTATCCACACATCACTCCCAAACTCTCGGAGGTGTGAGACATCTGCTTTCTTGCCGGTCCATGCTTCATGCGGGGTCTTTCCTTTCAGGGCACTGGTTGGGCTCCTGTTCCGGATGTACGCTGCATATGCAACTGCCTCAGCCCATAGGGCTGTAGGTAGCTTCTTCGCAATGAGCATTGCTCGTGCAAGTTCAATGAGGGTGCGGTTGAATCGCTCTGCTATGCCGTTCTGTTGTGGCGAGTACGGTGCTGTGGTCTGGAGCTCGATGCCTTGGCTATGGAGCCAGTTCTTCACAGTCTTGTTGATGTATTCATGTCCATTGTCACAGTGTAGTTTCTTTGGCCGCATGTCATGCTGGCGCTCGAGCCATGTCAGGTATGTGCGAACGTGAGTTTCGGTCTGCGACTTGTCTCTCATAAAGAGGACGGTTGTCCGCCGGGTTGCATCATCCGTGAATGAGATGTAGTAGCGTGAGTTTCCCAGTGATGGGATTCGAGCAGGTCCCCACACATCACTGAATGTGAGTTCTCCTGGGATAGTGCTTCGATCCGGTGTTTCCTTTGGGAATGGTTGTCGTGTTTGCTTGGCTGCGATGCAGGCAGCACACTGGAAGTCTTTTCGTGATGTTGGGTCGATGTGGAATCCTGTAACGAGTCCATCGGAGTAGAGCCTTGTGAGTCCGGAAATAGCAAGGTGTCCGTGACGAAGGTGTGCTTCATACCAGCTGAGCTTGTGCTCCGAAGCTTGGTGAGAATGATCTCCTGATGTTTTGCTCTGTTGCTGCATCTCGGCTCGGGCGTTGAGGAGGTACAGACGGTGAACCTTCTGACCGATGCCGATAAGCTGTCCCTTGATGTTCCGCAGCTCACATTTGCCTGCATGAACATGTATCTTGTTGCCCATATCATCGAAGCGTCCGGCTGACAGTAGTGAGTTGATGGCATTGGGTGCGTGGAGTACATCCTTGAGTGTGTGTGTCACAGTCTTGCCATTCACAAAGAAGTGTAGCTTCACGGTGCCACGTCCTTGGGCTTGGATAGCATTGTTGCCAATACCCTTGATCTCGTGTGCAGTGAGAGGTTCATAGTGAATGAAGGCTTCACGGAGTGGTGTGATGTGCGACGTGGTGCCTGAATCCAGTAACCAGTCCTGGTGGGTGAATCCACTACCAGGCGTAACGTGGTATGCTGCATCGAGGAGGTTGTCGTTCGTATCATCCGCCTGATTCGCGTGATCGCTCTTCTTCTTCTTCCCCTTTGACCGTGGTCCTTGTCCTTCTTTTCCACCGCCCTTGCTCCAACAGTCTGCTCTTGAGTGTCCAGGCTTCTTGCAGTTGTCACAGACAATCCCGTCAGTGCGTGGTCTGACACCGCGGTTCACTCTATCACGTCCTTGGAGTGCAGTCTCATCGGTGGAATCTCGTTCCTTTCGACGGTTTGCTTCTTCAAATAGCAGTGCTATTAGCTCGTTTGAAGTGATAGGTGTGCGCCCGACTCGTGATCCAAGTAGCGACTGGGTGAAGCTGTCCCATGATTCCGGTAGCGAGGTTGTGAGGAGGTTGACGAAAAGTTTGTCCGGCACGACTTCTCCTTGCATATGCAATTGCTCTTGCAGGCGTCGCATATCACTGACATGAGTGGCCATATCGAAGCCCTCGAGTGCTTGTGCCCGGTACAGGCGGCGTTGTAGTGCCATCCGGCCCAGCTCGCCCGTCATCTCCTTCACAGTGATCAGCTGTGACCACATTTGGCCCGCTGTCACCGCTCCAATGAGGTGCACCATGTCCGCATCTCCCACGCAGAGCTCGATCTGGCTCTGTGCCCTCACATCTATCTCATCCCAATCTCTCATCCACTGTCGCTCCGTCTCGGTTGGTTGATCCGTGATCGCAGGTCTCGGACGTGGTGTGGTGCCATCCACGTAGCTCAGGAGTCCGCGCTCTCTGAACACTGCTTGCATGCGCCGTTTCCATGCATACCAGTTGTCTGCATTCAGTGGCTCGATCCTGAGGAGTGAGGCTGGTGCGTCCTTGATGCTGGAAGGTGATATGTGCGACATGTTGTGTTTGCTGAGTCCGGTCCGGTCCAAAAAATGTGAGCAGAGTGTCGGAGTGGGTTGGTGATGTGTCCGAGTAGGAGTGCACTTCTGAGTTCACCTTGATACTAAGGTTACTTCAGATAGTGCAGGAAGGGGTGCTGTGGGTTGCTGGAAGGTGGTATCTTGATGGTTAGAGCGCAGGGCTCATAACCTGTTGAGCGCAGGTTATGGTAAGAGTCAAGATACGTGAATTGACAAAACAGACGCGTCGCGCTACGGACATAGGGTGAGTGGCTGTGCGTACTACCCGCCTGAGGGGCAGTCAGCACAGCCTCTGGGGCAGTCTTGTGGCCTCGCTCCGTCTATACTAACAGTGGTACTGAGGTAATATGGGACTGATGCAGCGTCCGTTGAACTATGAAAGACCGTCCAAGCCGCTAGTCTCTGTTATGGAGATTCACATTAGGGAAACACAAGCATGAAGATGAACGAAGTGAATGACTAAGTCAAACATTGACTTGGAGCGCCAAGTTCGTTACAAAGCAGTTAAAAAGTCACTCACTGATGGACCTTCAACATCAAAAGTGCCAATAAAGCAATTTGGCGACCCTGCGTGTCGGGGCCGGTCCGCCGCGGAGCGAAGGCGATGCCATCAAAAAATCAGGCTGAAATAGTACACCGAACTGGCATAGGAAGGATGGGTCAGCCCCAATCAGCCTCATCGTAATCGACAGCAGTTACTCCGAGCTCGAAGCAAGGAACAAAAAAGTGGAAGATGGCACCCTGACTACCCGCGGAGTGGTGTTCTCGCAAACGCCGAGAACCGCATTCCACGAGCGTTCCCGAGTGGCTCCATGAGTGTCGGCTTTATGGAAGGTGCCTTTTTAGGTTGTTGTCGACGGGCGTATTCCCACGATAGGCTCGTTTCGTCATGTAACGGCGTTGACTTCAGGTTGGATGTTTCAAACCTTGATCGAAGCAATGGGGTCGGCGGGGCTGGTTCCTAATGCCGCAGTGAAGTTCTTGACCCGTACCAGCCACGAACATGGTACTCGAATATACAGTATACCTTCAGACACAAGTCTTGAGCAAGACAGGCCACATGACGCAGGCTTGGTGTAACGGTGCGACCATCCGCGATCAAGTTCACGCAAGCAAAGGCCACTATAGAGCACAGCAGAGCGAGAGCTTGCCATTTGCGAATTGCGATACATACAAACCAATGGTTCGTCACCGTGATCATGTACATCACCGAGTTGGTGTCGCTGTGATTTGGAGCGACAGGGATTTCTAAGCAAATGAGCAGCCAGAAGTGAGATCATCAGAAAGCGCGCGGGGTCGCCAGGGAGTCGGGTGAAAACCTGTGTCTCCGGTGACGCGCTTCTTGCATTCCAGTCTCCGCATCCTCTCGCCGTTCACCTATTCCCTACTGGCGCTTCCTCTCAAAATTTGCTTGGATGTCATGTGTTGACTACAACCGTTATGCTCTCTTCGTAACGAGCTCAGTGCACTTGCGCTGAACAGGATGGGGTTTTCGCCCACGCACCTCTAGATCTGCCGTCTGTCTATCGATGATATGATAGCCCTATCCGAACACTGGTGCACTTGTACCCTTGGGACCGACCTGTTACGTTACTTCACCCTGGATGCTCTGGGACATTCTGGTGCGTAAACGAGCGGTTAAGATGAACATGTGGCTCCGAGCCCTGTACATACCCTACACTGGGCCGCCTTCGCTTCACCTCTTGTTATTCAGGCACGTCGACTAAATGAGCAGGAGGGCAACTTACGACATCGCTTGTCCACCGACTCGGCGCCTTGCTGGATTTCCGATGGAATCTCTTGGCATTGTTTTCTTTGTAAGGCAGGCAGATGCAGCGTCGGCGTTCCTATTCGAGCTTGGACTGGTCCAGCAACGTTCTGGACAACATCATGCGTCCTACCATTTTACGGCAGCAACCTCCCCTCTTACCCTATAAATAGCTGCCCTCAGCATTGAAGATGAGACTACTCAAGCCCAACTCGTCTCCCAACAGCCCCAGATGCGCTCCATATTCCTCATCCTCCTGGCCCTCCTCGGCGGCGCATTCGCGGTCGACCCAACGGCGTACACTGGCACACCCAACGCGATCTGCACGACGACCTCGTACAGAATCCACCTGTCCCCCTACAGCACCGTGCCCTTCTGGAGTGCGATCACGGAGAATCCTACCCAGGCCCAGCTGACCGACCGCATCCAGCGCTACGTCTCGAGCACGAGCAACTTCACACAGGAGTACATGACCGGCACCAACTCGAGCTCGGGTACATACAGCATCAGCGGCACTCTGTGCGTCCCGAAGGAAGGGGATAAGTTCCCGGGGACGGTGCAGCTTCTCATGCATGGAATCGCGTTCGACTCGAGCTACTGGGATTTGCCGTACCAGCCACAGAACTACTCGTGAGCTCATCCCTTCCACCCAGATTGGTCCACACTGACGCAGGCTCAGGTACGTCTACGCCGCCGCCCAAGCGGGGTACACGACCTTCCGGTACGACCGGCTGGGCACCGGCAAGTCCGACTTCCCCTCGGGGTACCACGTCGTGCAAACTCCCACGGACCTTCAGATCCTGCTCGCCTTCCTTGACCTCCTCCACGAAGGGAAGATCGGCGGCAAAGCCTACAGCAAGGTCGTCGGCGTGGGCCACTCATACGGGTCTATCCAGCTCGTCAGCGCCTCTGCGCTCGTACCGCACCAGCTGGCCGCACTCGTCCTCACGGGCTTCTCGGCCAACGGCTCGTACATCACGCAATTCGAGACATCGTCCGCCTTCTCGCGGGCGGACTCTACGTACCCCTCCCTCTTCGAGGGCGTGCCGGGGGAGTACATGGTCTTCGGACTTCCCCAAACAACCCAGATCAACTTCCTCTACTACCCGTACTACGACCCCCAGGCGGCGGAGGTGGCGTGGGAGGTCCAGCAGCCCGTGACGATGGGCGTGGTGTTCACCCTGGGGGCGATCCAGGGCGGCGCGAGCGGATACACGGGGCCCGTGTACGTCGTGACGGGTGACAGGGACTGGGTGTTCTGCGGCAACCAATGTAATATCCGCCCGGATGGGGTGCATACGGTGCTCGAGCTGGTGGGGCCGACGCTGTTTCCGAACAGCACAAACTTCTCGGCGCACTCTCCGGCCAACACCGGGCATGGGCTTACGACGCACTACTCGACGCCAGAGACACATGCGAATATTATGGGATGGATCAACGCTACCAAGTACTGACCGGTCGCTGCTGTAGCTTTCGGAACTTTCCTTAATCGCACCTACTTACTAGCATTAAACAAAGACTCATACTCGTCCACATTGATCGTTGACTGCCTGCCGGTTTATTATAAGGATGTTTGAGTTGAAAATGTCTCACCCAACCCACGCCTGTCTCAGGCAGCGCGATCGGAATGCCTCGCAGCATATATGCGGCTCTTCACTCGCACCATCCCTGCAGCGGCCCTCTTCCCGTCCACTCACGATGCCCAGCCTGTTCACGACGCACGTCCTCCCCCTCCTCCGCCCGCGCCGCGCCTCCCTCTCCCTGTCACTCTCCCACTCCCACTCGACCCCGCTGGCCAGCCCCGTCCGCGCAACGCACACACGCGCCAGTTCGAGTGCCGTAGCGCCCCTCGCAGGCGCAAGGCAGCGGCGCAAGCCCAGCCCTTGTGCATCACCTGCGCCGTCGGAGAAGAGCAGGGGACGGGTGAGCTGGCGGAAGCTCGGGCACGTGGGTGTCGTGCACCATGCACGGGGATCATACGCTGACGATGACGATGGCAGAGACGTACCAGGGAGAAGGAGGAGCACTGGGCGGACCTGTACAGGGATGTGGAGGCGTACCTCGGCCGGATGGTCCGTCCTTTCCACTTCCCCTCCTCCCCGAATGCGTCGCTAACAGCGCGCAGACGGCCACGGCGAGCCTCCCGCACCTGGAGACCTCTCCACGCCGAAGCCAGCTCCGCCCGAAGACTTCCAGGACAGACAAGCGCCGCGGGATGAGGTTTGACGCGGCTGACTCTGAGCCGGAGCCGCACGCCTCTGAGGAGTTGGCGGACGAGAAGTGGTACATGGTGCGCTCTCTCCTTTCCTGTCAGCCTACCCAGACAGGACAGCTCTGAGCTATTACAGGACGGTACCCTCCCCCCCACGCCCTCGACACCCTGCATTACCCCCGCGCTCCTGGCGGGCTCGCACAGCTCTGCATCCAACTTCCTCTCGGGCTCTGAGCGCTGGGCTCTTAGGAAGCTGGGGGACGACGCGTGGCTCCTGGGTGTACCGCCGCACTTTCCTGTGGAAGGAGGGCCCATGAGCAGGAGCCAGTCGATGGTGCTTTATGAGTTCCAGAGGTAGGGTAGGCCGCCGGGAAGGTACAGGACAGACAGACAGACAGAGCACAGCTACAGGACCCGGTATGCGTTGTATTGCACAAAGGAGACAGTAACAGAGGGGACATGTTGTCCACCGGAGGTGGAGGCTGGCATCCAACAAAAACTAGTCACTCAGGCGCCGGACCCTGGAGTGCTGGCACACCGACTAAGTTAGTTTCGACTAGTATCCCTCCCTCCATGTCCCCTCCTCCCCCCATCACAATCCGCCCCATCCCCCCCTCCTCCACGCACGCCCTACGCCACAGCGTGCTATGGCCACACAAGCCGCTTGAATATGTAATTTTGGACGAGGACGAGCAAGGCTGGCACTTCGGGGCGTTCCTGGCCTCGCCGGAAGCCCCGCAGGGGGATGGGCAGGGCGCGGGAGAGGGAGAGGAGCTGGAGCTGGGCGAGCCAGTATCAGTGATCTCATGCTTCCTCGAGCCCCTTCCTGAGGACCTCCTCCCCTCCGCATCCTCCTCCTCAACCCCCCGCACAGGCCGCTTCCGGAAATTTGCGACCTCGCCTGCGCACCAGCGGCAAGGGATCGGCAGGGCGCTCCTGCTCTACACCCTCCGGTTCCTGACGTCCCTTCCCGATGAAGACAGGAACAGCAGCAGAGGAGGAAAGGGTGTGCGCAGGGTGTGGTGCGACGCGAGGTGGGAGAAGAGGGGGTTTTACGAGAGGGTGGGGATGACGGCTGTCCGGCCTCCTCCGCGGGATGCACATGAGGGAGGGGAGGAGGGGCCGACGTTCTACAAAGGGGACATTCCGTACGTGCGGATGGTGCTGGATGTGGAGGACCTTCAGGAGGGCACATCGACATGAGATCAATCGGCCACGGCTCGGTACCGGTGCGTTATCAATGATGACTGTCCGCTTTGGCTGACCGTGCCTCGCAGGAGACATGGATTGCTCAACCACGCGTTACGCGGCACGCTCTCCCGGATCAGAGAGCGGCTCCACTTTTGCGCGGCGATGTTCACCCGTGTCGCGCGGTGCAGGGGGACGTGAAGATGGTGGAGAAGCATCAACCTGGAGGTACCAAGTGTTGTGCAAGTGCAGGAAGGGGGCAAACCACTCCACCTGCTGTTAACAGCTTCACCTCTCCACCGAGCTCCACAAAACCTGGCACGTTCCAAACCTGGTGGGTGTCTGCCTACAGGGTACAGGGCCCGATCTGAGATCGCTTAATCCTGCCAGGGCTCTGCGTCCTGACATATTTGCACTCGTATTCGTACAATGTGAATGCATGCTCCAACAGTGTTCTTGTGTTTCCAATAAGTTATTCAAAGATACCATAACCACGTCCGTCCCCTCGCAGGCAGAGTCTTGCACAAGGCTTCGCTCCCTGCACCTGCCCAAGCGCCTAGACGACCTCCGTATGCACGAAGCTGGCCTTGTCGCTCCCGGGGCTCTTGTCTTCCTGCTCGGGAATCTGGTGCACCACGTCGGCCATATGCGCGTCCACGGCGGCCTGTGTGTCCGCGCGGTTCTGCAGGTCGCGCACCGCGTCCTCACCATCAAAGAGCACTGACGTCTCCTCGAGCGTCAGGCCCTTGGTCTCGATGATGAAGAAGTAGAGGAAGAGGAGGATCACAACCATCACGAGGTCAAAGACGATCTGCGAGCTCGTTAGCATGTGAAGTAGAGGTACATGTGGAGATGGGAACGCACGTAGTACTTCCATCCCAAGCTCTGGAAGCCGATCGGGTTCGTGTACTGGTTGAACACGAGGAAGGATGCTTGTGTGATGGCCCATTGTGAGTGCCCCTTGGACCGCAGCGACGTCGGGACGATCTCCGTAACGTAGAGAAGCATGATTCCCGGCCAGCCGAACGCGTAGCAACCTGTGAAGAAGTAGATGAAGACGACGACGAACGCGCCCGAGACCTTGTCGTGGTGCAAGTTGTACTGCGCCGAGCAAATTGTGACCGCGACCAGGAACGCCAGCATCATGCTCGTTGTGATGAGGAAGATGCGCCTGCGGCCGAACTTGTCCGCGGAGAAGCCCGCCATGATACCGCAGCAGAAGTTCCATACAGTCAGGCCGAGGTTGATGCCCAGCTGCTGCGTGCGGTCCGTGATGCCGATCGTGTTCAGCACGGGGGAGAGGTAGTACGTGACCAGGCCATTTCCGGACCACTGGCCGGACAACGCGAGCGTCATCATGATCCAGGACCGCTTGCGCATGCCAGGGGTGTTCCATAAGCTAACCCAGCCACCGACATTGTTCTTCTTGTCTTCCTCGACGCCTTTTTTCATTTCCTCAAACTCGTACAGGACGAGCGGGTCATGTGGATCGCCTTTCCCGTGGTAGTACACCAGGACGTCCATCGCCTCCTGATCCCTGCCCTTGGACATGAGCCAGCGCGGCGATTCGGGGCCGAACATGACCATGCACATCTGGAACACGGTGGGGATGACCTGGACGAGGGCGGGGAGGCGCCAGGACCAGCTGCCAGAGATGTAGTATGTGCCGAAGGTGAGGGCGGCAGCGACAATCGAGCCGACACCGGTGAGGGAGCCGTAGCATCCGGAGAGGATGGGGCGGTGGGACGGGTATGCGAGCTCGATGACCATGAGCGGATCGGCGTTGTTGTTGAATCCTCCGCCAAATCCGAGCAGAGCGCGGCCGCCAAGGAACCAGTTCACGTTCTTCGCTCCCGCCTGCAGAGAGGCACCGGTGATCATCATCATCGTGCCGAGGATGATGGTCTTGCGGCGACCAAAGCGATCGTTCCACAGTGGTGCAACGGGGATAGAGCCAAGAGAGCCGATGTTCTGGACGGCACCGAGCAGACCGAGGGTGGAGCCTGTCGGGTGGTTGAAGTCCGCTTGCCAAAATGGAAGGATTTGCAGGCCAGAAACAAGAGCGCCGTCGTAGCCGTTCGCCATGTTACCCAGGCAGCTGTTGCGCGACAGTCAGACTGGGGTATTACACTATTCGATGAGTGGACGCACTAGAGACCGACCCAGAACATGAGCTTCCAACCCCTCACATGTTGGTACCAGTGCTCATTTGGGTTGATGAGGGTTTTGTAATGCCCTGCGATCTGTCCGCCAGCCATGATTGATGAAGTCGCGTGCGTCCGGTGTCCTGTCACTCTGGGGTGCAGGGAGGACTGGGACTAAACCGCATGAGTTGGCTTCCCAAGTTGCTTATAATCGATTGCCAAGATGGAGCGATGTTACACCGGGCGTGCGTGGAGAAACTAAGACGGGATTCCAGCCAAGCCCCGTGCCATATCCGCTCGGAAGGCACGCCGTGTGGCATGCAACCAAATGAGTGCACCAGAAGGAGGTGGAGGACGCAGCCGCTGATCCTGACTGAGAACAATCATCAAAAGGGCAGTCCAACTGAATAGAAGAATAGAATTGCATCCTTGTCCCGCCGCACGGCAGGTGGGGGAGCAGATTAGAACTGCGCAGATGACGGGCAGACGCAGGTGGGAAGAAGCACGCGACTCCCACGCGGGACAATAATCGGCATCGGAAGCATCTCGCACAGATTGCGGAGGCGGAGGCGGGGAACACGGAGGCGGCCCCTTTCACCCCACATCCCCGCGCCTTCGCCCCGCATTTCCGGCCCTGCTGAGCACACCTCCACCTCACACCCCACCAAGTTCATCACCCCCCTCGCAGCGGACGCGTGACAACAATCGACTATTATAAGCGACTCCCTTGGCAGGGGGGTGACCGGTCCACTCTATTCAGTCGATTGGCTCTCTGCAGGGCAGCGGCAGGGCAGCGGCAAGTCACCTCACCCTCCACTCGTGCATTCGGTCCAACAGCATTTGGCTTCAGAGTTGGACTGTCAGACTGACAACTCGCACTAATGCTGGACCGAAGCAGCACAGCACCTGACTGGAAGCGCGGGACGGCTTCCGGGCCTGCCACCTTCGCCTCCCTCTCGGTCCCTGGGCGGCTGCGGACCCGACACCCTGGGTGCCCTAGCGAAAGGGAACATCTCCAGAACCTTTTCAGCAAGCTGCCAGATTGGCATCTCGAGATCTCCCAACCAACGTCGTGCCCTGACCCCGGCCCGGCTACCATAGACTTTAAGCTCTCATGTGGCCGCTGGATTTGAATGACCTGCCAGACAGACTTCGCCCTGCCTTCCCGGCGTCACGCATCAATACATATCGTATGTACCACCACCAAAATGACATGGCCAAGTCCTCATGCGGCGAATCTCTGGAGGATAGTAAGACAACAAGGCTATCAGCTGACGCATGGGGAGGGCCCCAGGCCTTACAGGGACTGCTGAAGCTTGTTTGGAGGCCCGTCCTATATGGACTCTATGTACTCCCGCCCGTAGTTTCGCACTCACGGCAAGTTAATGCGCCGCGGGAGGTTGATCCACTCTTTCCTGCAGTTATAGTGGAGGACAAGAACCATCATCTGATTTCCCGACCATGAAGGCCCCTCTAAGTCCAAGTGATTTCGCAAGCAGCCACGTTCGTCAATCCCTCAGACACCCAGGACACAATGTCCAACTCAGATCATCAACTTGATATCATTCGCTCGTAAGACGTACTGTATGCTACAGAAAAAGAACAATCTCTTTCACAGAGTGTACCTAAAGTGGGCCACGCAACCTCCTAATTTTTGGTGCTGTAGGGGCTTGGATATCGAGAGAAGGGAGTGGTTTCACACAGATAGACATTGCGGACGGTGGTGGTACACCATTTAGAGGTCGGCATGGGCGCTCGCAGAGCTCGCGGTGGAGCTCAGCTTACTCGCGGCCGAGCTGGCCGACTTGGCGCTCGCGCTCGCAGCGCTGTATGCCACCTTCTTCTCGCGCTTGAGCTCGCGGTCCGCAGACGCCTTCCCAACGCCGATCATCTCCTTGAGCTCCTCGACCTTGTCCTCCGCGAACGTGTACCCGCTCTGGACGTACTGGCGCACGCTCGCGAGCAGGTTGTCGATCGTCGAGGTCGTCTGCACCCAGCGGATGCGCGTCTCCTGCAGCAGCGTCGGCCGGTCCATCCCGGGGATTTTGGTCTCGTCGACGCCGTTGTTGCGGAGGTAAGCACGCAGGCGTGCATCGGGCCACGTGAGGTAGGCAGCAGCGCGGTGCTGCGCACCGTCGTACTTCTCGTGGATCAGATTGACAAGCTCGTCGCGGCGCTTCTGGGCGTCCGAGCGCACGTAGCCGTGGTCGATGAGCCAGTCACGCATGTCAGAGTCCTTCCACGAGGACCAGATCGTGTCCTTGGCGCGGTGGTAGTGGTCATCCATCAGCTTGATCATCTTCTCGCGCTGGATCTGCGAATCGGACTTGATGACCTCGTGCTCAATGAGCCACGCCTTGAGGTCCGAGTCGGACCAGCGAGCGTAGACAGCGTCCTGGGTCGAGTAGTAGTTCTCCTTCATCAGGTTGAGCAGCTTGTCGCGCGCCTGCTGGTAGTCGGACTTGATCACGCCGTTGGCGACGAGCCATTCATGCTGTACGGTCCGTCAGAGTACGCTCCTACAAAGCCAGGATGTGAACCGACCATATAGGAAGTGCTCCATGCCTCATACGCCGGGTTGTAGACAGTAGTGTAAGCATGCTTCATCTTTTCCAAAAGCTCCTCCCTCTTGAGCTCAGCCTTGGTCTTGACGAAGCGATGCTCCTCAAGCCAGTCCCTGAGCTCCGAGTCGGTCCACGAGCTCCAGACGTAGTCCTTTGAGTCGTCCATCGCCCTCACGATAGAGTGCGACGCGGCCGCAGCAGCCGAAGTAGCAGACCGGGACGCGTGCACCGCGCCAGAGGAGAGCGACTTGGACGCCTGGTGGGTGGCATCGCCGTGGATGGCAGTCGAGATGGCGGTCGATGCGACGGAGGAGTAGGAGGAGATCGCGCTGGCGAGCTTCTTGTACCTGTTCTTAGCCAAAATGCGCAGGTACTCGACGTTTGTCTTGGGCGCGATGATGCCCTGCTCCAGGAGGAACTCGCGCGCTTGTGACTCGCTCCAGCTGCAGTTGTATCAGTCTCCGTCCCGTTGAGCCTAAGAAGCGTGAAAACGCACGTGTCAACAACAGACTCCTTCGCATCGCCAAACACCTTCTGGGCATGTTCAACATGGCCCTGCGCCCAGTCGCTCGTCGCGGCATAGTTGGCCTTGGCGAGCGCTGTAAGGTCGTCCTTCGAGTAGTCCGAAGGGACGGGGATGTTGTTTTCCCTGAGGTAAGCAGCGAGTTTGTCGCTGTCCCAGGTTGTATAGTCCGGTGCTACATTGCAGCAAATTTCCGTGAGCCAGTGCAAATCCTAGCGGTACCAAAACACGTACCCTTTTCGCCACCGAACCAAGATGCGGACGCGCTCGTAGCGAGGAGCGCGACGAGGAGGACGTTCTGCACTCTCATATTTGCGGCGTGTATATGCGTTGCAGGATGCTAGGTGTGAGTGCGTGGGTGATGGTGCGGAGGAGAGGCGTTGGGTACGGACTTCGTTCTTAAGGCGGGCAGGAGCTCGCGAGTTTGGTGCAGTGTGGGCTCGGTAAGTTCGGTCGGGTGGGGCGCGTTGGTGTGCGGGGGAGATGGGTGCGGTTGACGCGTTGGATACGTCATCTGACCCCACCGGAGCCGGATCGCCAAACTCCCTGAGCGCCACACGACGGCGACTCCGGCTACCCGATCGCGCGCGCCAAACCTCGCTCTAGGCCGCCCACGTGCGAGCGAACACATCAATGGCCCCGTGAGTTTTCCTGCGTTTTCTTGGCTTAACTTAACAGAATCCACATTACCGTACTAAAAGGTAGGCACTATAAAGGCAATAAAGTACAACGGCCCACTCACGAATTACGAAGTTATTTTGTTGCCCAAGCCCAAAGGAAGGAAACTGCCGCCTGCCCACCGGCGAATAAGCCTCTCCTTCTCCAACCACTCCATATACCTCTTCCACACCTTATCCCCTCCTCCCGTGAGCACCAGCCCGCCCGCGTCCCGCAGCCCTCCACGCCCGTCCCGCAGCGTCCCAGCGTTGCCGAGAACGAAGAGCGCGCGCCGCGCACGCGTCAGGCCGACGTTGAGCCGCCGCCCATCGGCAAGGAAACCGATCGCGCCCTGCGGGTTGTTCCGCACCGTGGAGAAGATGATCACCTCCTTCTCGCGGCCCTCAAACCCATCAACAGTCTTGACCTCGATGTTGGCCATCTGCATCGCCCGGTGTGCGCCGATCGTGCTCTCGAAGCGAGCGGCTTGCTCGGGGTCCTGCTTGAGCAGTCGGTCGAGCAAGCGGATCTGCGCAATGTAGGGGGCGATGATGCCGATATCGTCGCCTGTCATCGTGGGGTTGCTGTGCAGCAAGTCCTCGACGATGCCGCAAACTATCTGCGCCTCGCCAGCATTGATCCGACTGCGGTCCTTCTTGCTCTCCCCACCGGCATGATCTACGAAGACGACCGATAGTCGCTCTTTCGCGGACTGGAGCTCGTTCTCTTGCTCGTCGTCCAGCAAAGTCGACTTGGGAGGGACGAGGGACGCCCGCACCTTGCCGGCCTTGTCGACGGTGCCGTCTCGGAGCGTGCGGTTGTAGAACTGGGCAGAGGGGAAGCGCGAGATCGACGGATGCATGCGGTATTGCATGTCGAGCATTATTGTCGGAGTGTCCCCCTCTTCGGTGAGCCTCTCAAAGAGGGACTTGCCGAGACCGCCAGCTTGCGCTTCGGCACTGGTGATGACGGGCGGAAGCTGCTTGTGATCACCGATCAGTGCGACATGCCGAGCCTAAATGACAGTTTAGATGTGCATAGACACGTTTAAATCACCCGAACTTACGCCTTTCATGAGAGGGATGAGCGAAGCGGGCTCGGTGCACATACTCGCCTCATCCAGGAAGACGACAGGGAAGTCTACCACATTGAGCGCAGAGACTGCACTGGTCAAACAAGTCGTGCATATCACGTCGGCTTTGCTGACAATGTCATGAATCATGGTGTTTCTGATCGCAAACTTCTTCATCCGCATGCGAACCAGCTGTTCCTTGAACATGTTGCGGGCTTGTTCAGTCAGTTTTGAGTCCTTCACTTTTCTGGCGTACTCGATGGCCTCTCGCCGCTTTTCAGCGAGCTGGTCGATCGACTTTTCCAGCTTCTCGACTTGGCGCTGAAGGGGATGTGCGGCTATTTTCACTTCGAGTGTGTGGTTCTCCAACCCAGGCCGTTGAGGAAGCTCCTCGCCGCCGACCCGCAGTGCCTTGAGGCCGGCAGCCACGATTCCTCCAACGAGGTTGTCAACCGCGACGTTGGTGTAGGTCGCTACAAGCAATGGCTCAGGCACCTCAAAATGTGCCTTTAGGAGACGAATCGCCTCGATGATCGTCTTGGTCTTTCCCGTACCGGGAGGGCCCTGCACCAGCGAAAGCCGCTCGGAGAGCATCATAGCGATCGCACGTGTCTGCGTCTCGTTCAGCGGCAACACTGGATCACCTTCTATCACGATGGGGTTCGGTCGCCGATAGCGGTGTGCCCAGGATTGGATGAGCTGATTGGAGGAGAAGACGCCCGTCGGCATGCGCTCTGGTTCTGCCTGGTTGATCTCTGCTGGCGGGTCAGGGGCAGTCAAGAGGGGCTGCGTTTCCTCAACTGAGCCTTCAGATTGGATCGCAGCCTCAGGCTCAGGTGGTGAAGTTCGCGCCTCAAGCGGTTCCGCCGGCTCTCTTTCCGTTGGCACAGGAGCCTCCGATGACGGAGTCTGTGCGTCCGGAACAGGCTTGAAGGAGCGCAAGAGCGCATCTCGCAGGAAGGTGCCTCGCAGCATATACTCGCCGCCCCCAGCCATTTCTGCAAACTCATGGTCGGCCGGGTCGTGGTTCAGCGCGTCGATAGCAGCCCGCATGCGGCGGAAGGTCACATCGTTCGTGCCGAAGTCGAGCCGCCATTCGCCCTCTTCAAGCAGCGCCTCCTGCTCGTCGAATAGCGCTTTGTCCTCGAATGCGACATGGATCGCAGACGAAGTCTTGAACACGACGGTGCCGGGTATCGGCTCGTCTTTGCCAGTCAATGGATGTTCTCGACAGATGGTGATCATCGACCCAGCACTAAGGGCCTCGTCAGCTAGAACGGATATTGTGTAGATCACGACTTACTCAAAACGATTCCACTCAATCTCCGAGTCTACCAGCGAAAACACCGCGACCGGTTTACCACCCTGCCTTTCCTTCTTCCAGTACCCTCTGAGCCCCGTGAGTACATAGCCTTCCTCTCTGAGCTTTTCCATATCCCACAACTCGAGCCTCTCCTTGAAAGCGTCCCATCTGGTTGCTTCCTCGTACCCCAAGAGTTCCTCAAACTTCGCCTTGTATGCGTCGATCTCAGGGCCGAGCGGTTGCGTGAGATGTGTGTGTGGCATCGGAGGTGCAATGCGTTTTAGCCGTGGTGCAGTAGGAAAAGCGGAAAGTGAGGCAGCTATCGCTTTCGCTGTGTCCTTGACTCTGCCCTTGCTCTTCTCGTCCTTCCTGTGCTTGGCGATAACACGCCTCTCGTGATGAGCGAACAGTCGCGAATGTGCGCGCTCTCGCCAATCGTGCCTGCGAGTGTCCGGGTGGACATGTCGAGAGACAAGTACGGTCGGCTTCATTGCTGAGAGATCGGCAGCGGTCTTTTCAGAATCAATCCTTCTGGGGTTTGACGGCTTGGGTGATCTCGGCTTCAATGAGCTTGTCCCGCGTTGGGAAGTCGTGCTTGATTTCGATGGAGTTACAGCAACAGTTTGAGTGGGAGCTGAAGTTGACTGCGACGCAGGTCTTGGGCCGGCCGGTGTGGGTACGTTTGGTGCGTAATCCTGGCCATAGGGATTCGCAGTCGCGCTCAGGTAGGCATGCTGAATCTCATCGTCCGTGTACGCCAGCTCGCTCGGGTTGACCAACTGGGCGTAGCCTCTCAGCCTTGATGGTCCCGCCTTAAGAACGAGGTGCGGACTACATCGTTTCGCGCGAGAAGCAGTCGCCTGCGGGCGCGACACGGTCTTGAGAAGTCGCTGCAGCTTGCTTGCCCGGACGCACGGCCGGATAGCGACGTGTCGAGTTGGGCGAACCTCTCACAACAGGGCGAGGGCAGATGGACGCGCAAAAGTGACGGAGAACCAGTCGAGATGCTGAGATCGGGATGGGGAACGCCGGAATGCAGAGGATGATAAGTGAGGGGAAGGGGTATGCGATGAGTCAAACGGGGGACTGGGACGGGACGCGGCGTCGATACGGCTCAGGCAGAGAAGAGATAATTCCCCGTTTGCCCCATTTGCGGAGGCAGTTGGCCCCCAATGCCCTGCCGGGAGCAGTTTCCCTAATTGCCCACTTTTCGAGGCGGACACTGGACCCTGATGGGACCGGTTAACCTTTTGTAACAGTTTTAACTAGTAGTTATTACAATCTGTAATGAAATTCCGAGTTGCTACCACTTTTTTATAGGAAATTTCTAAATAAAGCCAAAACAAAAAGAGCAAACAAAGCGGCAAGACCTTACTCGTGAACTCACTGGTATTCTTTGGCCCCTTCATATAATGCAGTCATGTCTGAACAAAGACGGAGAGCAAAATCCAATTCTTCTTACAGATTTTACTACAAACCTCGTTACAAAAGGTTGACCGGTCCCATCAGGGTCCAGTGTCCGCGTCAAAAAGTGGGCAATTAGGGAAACTGCTCCCGGCAGGGCATTGGGGGCCAACTGCCTCCGCAAATGGGGCAAACGGGGAATTATCTCGGCAGAGAAGGTTCACTTTTCATGAGACGCCGATTGCTCCCGCAACGCGTTCGGCTATCTTCTTCGGGAACACGGGGAGGAGAAACACGACAACTTGTAAAGCTTTAATGTGATCTGCAGTCATGGCGAGGGAAGTTTCAAATGGTGCTTATCACTCCACTACCTCAGTTACCAGTCCTCTAAAGGTTTGGCAATGATAGCTTCGGGGCTGCCAAAGCTTAGAGGGGCGGAGCCGAAGAACTCCCGGGTACAGTAGGGTCCTATGAGTGTTCTCTCTTCTTCCCACCACAACCACGACCAACGCATTTAGTCACTACACCTATTGCCTCAGCCGAGATGTGTGGGCGCTACGCGCTCGGGATAAACGTATGCATACTTCATCTAACAAGTGGATAATCTAAGCAGATGTATGCAGGCGGACGTGGCTGAACAGGTGCGGAACGACTACCCAGCGGTGAACCCGCAACGATGGGTACAGCCGGAGAACCATCGACCACGGCAAGTGTACAGGCAGTGTCCAAACATGCTATATGCTAAGAAGACATGTCAGCTACAATGTTGCTCCTCGTTCCAATGCGCCAGTTGTCCGACAAGACCGCGAGGGTGACCACGCCTACTTCCTGCAGACCATGACGTGGGGCTTGATCCCCCATTGGACAAAGCACGAGCCCGACAGTTCCACGGCCATGAATACGATCAACGCGCGCTCCGAGAACCTGTTGGAGAGGGGGGGGATGTGGGGAAGCTTGAAGGGGAAGAAACGCTGCCTGGTTGTCTGCGATGGGTGAGCACTTCAGTACGTGAAGATGCATCAAGCTGACGTGCGCAAGGTATTACGAATGGCTCAAGAAGGGCAATCATAGGACGCCCTACTTCACACATCATCCAGATGGGAAGTGTATGCTGCTTGCTGGCCTCTGGGACAGTGTTACGTACGAAGGTTTGCATCCCGATACATACGTCTACCGGACTCTTACCCTGTATGCGTGCTCGTCAGGTGCAACCGAGCCTCTGTTTACTTACACTATCATCACGACCGACTCCTCCAAGGAGATGTCATTTCTGCACGATCGCATGCCTGTGATACTGTCTACGGAGGAGGAGATCAAGATGTGGCTTGATCCTACTATCACCGAGTGGTCTAATGAGAAGCTGGGGAAGCTGCTGCGGCCGTACGAGGGCCACCTGGAAAGGTACGCCCGTGACTATTTGACGAGCGTGGGTGCTGATGTCCATGAAAATAGCTATCCGGTAGCTGCGGAAGTCGGTAACGTAAGGAAGGACTCGCCGACCTTCATCCAGCCGATCTCCAGGCGGGCAGATGGAATTCAAGCCATGTTCCAAAAGCAGGAGAAGAAGCAGGAGTTCAAGTCCAGTCAGCCTGAGGCGAGGTCGTCACAATCTACCGTAAAGGGGGAAAGTCCGAGAGAGAACAAGCAGTTCGAGGGTTCGCAGGAGGCAACGACGAAGGTGGAGCAGGATGAGAAGGGCGAGGGCGGTGCATTTGTCACAGAAGATAACCAGCCGTCGAACACGATCTCTCCTGCGACACCCAGCAGGAAGCGGACGAAGACTGAAGACACCGAGGACGACTCGGACATTGTGGCCATCTCGCCGCCTGCCAAGAAATCGAAAGTGGAGCCAAGAACGCCCGCTGGGCGGCCCAAGCCCA
The DNA here is from genome assembly GCA_001632435.1 of Calocera cornea HHB12733. Lineage (NCBI taxonomy): Eukaryota > Fungi > Basidiomycota > Dacrymycetes > Dacrymycetales > Dacrymycetaceae > Calocera > Calocera cornea. The sequence continues at coordinate 183,266 of KV423939.1, read as the reverse complement.
CGCCTGCAAAGGGAAAGCTGAAAGGGGCGGACGAGAAGACACCGAAGATCACCAAATTTTTCGGGGCTGACAAGCAAGATAAGAAGCCGAGTAAGATCACAAGCTTCTTCAACAAGGCATAAACATGACCTCGAGCTCGAACGTTTGTACGTTATATTGAAGTCAACTCGCGGGAACGTTTCCGTTACGAAAGCTGTTTGTATTCCACTGGTTTTAGGGTTTGCTTGTATTACTGTTTTCATACCTGCATTGTATCATAGATTCTGGCTTACTGTCTACGTGTAATTGTTGTATTTCCGATCTGACCATTGTTCACTGGGAGGTGTGAGCGCGTCGGGTTTCCGGAGCTGTATACTTTACATTCATTACGTCCCTGATCGGCAGCAGTGGAATGTGATCGAAGCGCGCGACAACTCCGTGCACGCGACCTGTCCGTCGACCGCACATCGAGCTGCTAACAACACAATCTCAAACACGTTTGAGCAATATCGTACAATGACGAAATAATCCTCGGCATTCTTCCTGTACTCCTATTCTTCGGCGGCAAGTACGCGCGTTCAAACGGTGCGCGGCAAACGACGCGTCAAAAGCCTGCCCTGAAGACCGTAAAAGAGGACTGATCGGAAGCAATTTTAGCTGCCGGACAGCCTCGCGCCCGTCTCTGCCTCCCTGCTCACAAAAGTCCATCGTCGTCGTCGTCCCTCTACTTCCTCTTCTCTCTTCCAACAAAGCCTATGTCTCAGACAACCGCAACCCCACGCCCACCCAGACCCCACCGGGGCTCCTGGAAAGGCGGGCCTAACAGCCATCCCCGCGCCAACAACGCTACCAACACCTATGCGCCGCCCGCAGTCGACGAGCCCGAGGAGCTTCGCGCGCTCAAGGGCAAGCACGGCGACGCGTTGAAGCTCGTGAGGGAGATCTATCCCGACTGGACGGATGAGGATGTGCTCTATCTTCTCGAAGAGGTCCAGGGCGACGTCTCGGTTGCGGTGTCTAGGATCAGCGAAGGTGCGTCGCGCGTGCTTTCGGCGTATATGCAGCCTAACATATTTCTTCCAGGCCATGCCGAACGCTGGTCTTCGCAGACAGGCAAGAAGAAGAAGGAGAAGCACGTCAACGTGGCGGCTACTGCTCCGAATGGCAAGGCCATTCCCGAAGGTGCTCCTAACGGACCTACTTTCGCCGGAGGCCGCGGCATGCGCGGTGGCAGAGGCGGTGGACGCGGCGGCTTTACTGGCGTCGCGCGCGGCGGACGTGGCGGGTTTGCTGGTGGCCGTGGAGGTGGCAGGAAGCGCGATGCCGATGTTCCTAGCGCCGCTGCTCCTGCGACTGTGGATGTGCCTGTGGCGGACACGAATGGCTGGGGCGAACCCACGCAGGATGCTCCCGCTGCTGAAGATGCGGCAGGATGGGGCGCCGACGCGACGACCACTCAAGAGGCAGATTGGGACCCTGTTTCCGGAAAGCAGAAGAACAATATCGCAGCATGGGCCAAAGGAGGAGACAAGACGGGATGGGAAGACACGAAAGCGGAGGCCGCGGCCAAGAAAGCGGAAGCGGGTGGCAAGGGTGCAGTGACTGCAGCCCCAACTACTGCTGCCGAAGCTGGAAGCGCTCCTGGCATCCAAACCCCTGTCGCAAACGGCAATGCTACTCCCGCACCCATCGCGCAAAAGTCGTCCAAGGTTCCCTCAGCTCCAAAGTTGAGCTGGGCGCAAATTGCCAAGTATGTCCCACATCCTTTCAGTCAGATATAGATCCTGATGCTGTTCTTAGACCACAGCCAAAGCCCATCCCTCCCCCTCCCGCAGTCGCGCCCGTCGCCCCACCTCCTCTCCCGACTCCCCCCATTTCTGACGAAACACCTCTTCCTCCTATACCAATCTCCAAGAACCCTGCTTTGGACGAGCCCGAGGAACCGACGACAATTCAGACGGAACCGGCGTGGGCGTTGGCTGAGCCTGCGACCACCGTGGGCGAGATTGGTACCGATGCTGGTGAGGAGGACAACCTCGGCGGCGAGACCTGGGAGCAGGTGGACAAGGTGGCAGAACCTGAGCCGGTCACCACCGTGGCGGACCTCAATGATGCACAGGAAGCACCCGCGCCTGCCGTCTCGCAGCCGGCTGTGGAGCAGCCCAAGGCAAAGCTGCCCATCTCTCCAGGTGCCTCGGGTGCCGCACCAGCTCCACCGGGTCTGACTGCACTGAAGGCAAAGCCGAATCTGCAACCTCGTTCTTCGAGTGCCAGGTTCAAGATTGGCGATGACACGTCTGCTCTGCCCAGCACCGCTCGTTGGGCATCCCCAGGCTTGAACATGATGTTCGGTAGCTTGAAAGTTGGCGAAGATGGTGAGGAGGTCTTTGCACCTGCTGAGCAGGCACCCGCACCCGTGGTTTCTGCTGCTCCCCAGGCTGCTCCTGCCCCTGGCCCAGAGAACCTCTCAGGTTTCCCTCCTTCGCAGAGCCAACCTCTGCCTCCCAAACCAGACCTATCCCATGCTGCTTACCACGCGCAGCCGGTGGCTCCTCCTCAGCCAGTTGGTCTTCCGACACCGGCCGCCCCTCAACCGACAACCTCCGCCGCTGCTGGCCTTTCGAATGTGCAGCACCTCTTCAACGCATCCCTCTCTCATCCCCCACCCGCGTCCGCGCCCCTCTCAGGTTCGCTACAGACCCAGCAGTCCCAGGCCCAGCACCTTCCCTCTATCCCGTCACAGGCACCTCACATGCAGCAGCAACACACGCCTTCCTATCAGGTTCCTCCACAGCAGCAGCAGCAGCCAACCCAGCAACCGAGCTATCTGTCTGGCCTGCAGCAGCAGCAGTCGCTCGGCGGTCTCCCGTCTCATCTGGATTCGCACTCGCCTCTTCCACCTGCGCAGAGCCAGCAGCAGCACACACCTCTGGGTCAGCAGCAGGCAACTTCGTCCCTTGGACAAGGGTACTACCGCCAAGAGCAGCAACCCTACTATCATGCGCCAACTCCACCTCAAACTGCTCCTTCGCAGCAGGATCATCTGCCAAGCTCCTATAGTGGGTTCGGTGGGCAGACCAGTCAGAACAACCTCCCCGGATTTGGCGGCAGCTCTGGGATCGGCAATGATTATGGGTATGGAGCGAATGAAAGGGTGAGCGTGCGATACACCAGATTTACTGTGAACTATCTACTAACGCCTCCTCAGAATTTCTATGATTCTTACAACCAGACCAACTTCCGCAATATCGGGCATGACGACCACAAGCTGTCAGCTCCGCCTACCCAGCCGTCCCTGCAGTCACAGCCGCAAATTCAAAATCAGCAGCAATCTGGACCGCAGATCCACGCCGCTCCGGCTGCTCCTTCTCAGCAACCTGCCGGTCAGAATCAGCCGGGTCAGAACCAGCAGCAACAGCAGTTCCCAGGCATGCCTGCGCCCGCGCCCTACGCCTACTACCCCAGTCCCTACTATATGCAGAACCAGTATTATGGCCAGCCGATGCCTCCTGGCTATGGGCAGCCGTTCGTGCCGCAGTATCCCAAATACGGTGGACCGCCTGCACAAGCACCTGCATCCAAGCCGGCGCCGACTCAGAATGCCACTACACCCTATGCCGGCTCATATCACCCGGGCCAGACCGGTGCTTTGAGTGGCTACGACGACGCGACGCCTGCGGCATATGGCGGTGCCTCCAACTCGCTCGATTTCAAGTATACGCAGGGCCTCCAGAACTTCCTCGGTGTCCCGGGAAGCAACTCCTCGCTCCTCGGCGGTGCTGCAGGTGCAGGCAGCCAGCAGCGTGGTGGCTCCAACATCGGGTCTGGTGCTGGAGCACTGCAGGATCGCTACACAGCCTCGGCGCAATCAGTGGATAAGGCCGTGCCCACTCCTTCGCAGGGCTCCCAGCTGGGTCAGGCTGGCCGTCCTGGTGTCGGCCAGACGCAGAGCGCGCAGAGTGCTCAGCAGCCTCAGCAAGGGGCGAACCAGCAGCAAGGCGGTGGATACTACAACAACCGGTACGGGAACACTCCTCAGAACCAGGGTCAGGGCGCCTACCCCGCCCAAGGCGATAACCAGTTCTATCAGCACTACGGCCAGAGGCAATACTGGCAGCAGTAAGCGACGGCGCGCGGTGGAGAATCGTCATGCGATGCTTTGCCTTACGTCTATCTTTGTGTCTCATTTTCCGCTCATGTGCCTCGCGTCTCTCTCGATCATCTCCTCTCAATGCCCCATGCGTCCGTGTGAACGACCCAAAAAGCAACAATCATCTGCTGTTTCTTCTCTCCTCTGTTCCAATTCAGCTCTACTGTAGTGTTCTCCGTTCTTCTGATTTTTTTTTCTGTTTGTCTGACTTTGATTGCATGCCTCCGCTCACGCATATGTACACAATATCTCGCTCTTGCCCTTGACGCTTCTGCAGGGGGTCCCCATGTCAATGCAGGTCTGTGAATGATGATGATCGCTGTTCATGTCGTCATAGAAGAGGTGTCCCGCTGAATGCGGAAGAAAAACGCGCAATGCGCTGCGGGGGTCGAGCGCTGACTGAAGGGCGGACAGTTGGTCGGGCACGATGGCGGATGCGGCAGCTAGCTCAATGGAGCCGTACGAATGGCCAACACCGATGATCTTGCTGTACACCTGGCCGCCGACCTTGCCCTCTTTCAGTAGCGAGATAAATTTGAGTAGTATCTGTACATACGTCCGTGGGTGTTTGGACGATGTGATATCGGTCTGGACTTTCGGATTTGCCGGTGCCGAGACGGTCATAGCTGAAGGTAGACCTTCTCTGGTTGGAATAGTAGCTCGAATCGAATGCGATACCGTGGATCAGGGCCTGTATCTAGTAGACGCTCATGGGTTACGATCATGAAGCGAGGAGTCAAGTGACGCGTCGCGTCGCGTCCCAAGAGAGAAGCGTCTATTGTTTTCACTCGTCGCCAGCTCACAGTCTAGACGTAGAATCATTGGAGCTCATAAGCTCATCGAGATGAGGAACATTGTTGTGCAATCTCTGAGCAATGATTATGATGATTCTCTAAGAACTCTCTTCACGACGTGCACTGAAATATGGGCCGTGAGTTCGGCTGCATTTGATGCGCGCATTGCTGATCACCCTTCTTGGTTCACCCGAATTCCAGGCTAGAACATCCCAGCCATCGATGCCGCGAATTAGGCAGAAACGGATGCCAAGAACGGGTGATGACCCGATTTGGACATTATCGCAAAATGCATCAACGGCGTGCTGGTCACACCCAATGTCAAATTGACTTGTGTCCTGTAACTTTGAGCGATGAAGCCGTTCTCAGATGCTTGGAATCTCCCCATTAGGGGTACTCCGCTCTTGATTGCATACCTCAGCGCCTGTGGCCTTGCGTTCTTGCTGTTCGGGTATGGCGTTCCTGTCGAGATGTGCTCCTGTTCCAACGTTTAGTCACCCCTTGCAGATATGATCAAGGTGTCATGGGCGGCCTAGTCAACTCCCCCTATTTCCTAGAGGTTTTTCCCAGCCTTGCAAGCAATCCGACCCTGCTAGGAACGACAGTTGCCATATATGAAGTTGGAGGTGCGCTTTTGCTGAAGTGGTCGCCAGATTGCTCATCATCCGTCCACATCAGCGCTTATAGGTTCCTTGGCTTGCTGGATCTTTGGGAACCATTTCGGTCGCCGAGTGACGCTCATGTCGGGTGCTCTTATCGTGCTGATCGGTGCAGCGCTTCAAGCAGCCGCCGTGAATCTGACCATGCTGATTGTATTCCGCGTCTTTGCCGGATTTGGGATCGGCGTCTTGACTAGCGTCACTCCTCCCTTTGTTGCTGAATGCTGTTTGTTCCGTCCGGCTTGCACAAAATCGGATCTCACCCGATCACAGTTCCAACTCGTCTGCGAGGTCGTCTCGTGAGCTGCGAGCTGCTCATCGGTTCGACTGGCCTATGCTCCTCCTTCTGGGTCGGCTATGGTTGCTCCTTTGTACCTGGGCAGTTTGCGTGGCGATTCCCAGGTCGGTGGTCGCGAGTTCTCTGCCTCATAGTTGTACTGAATCTCTATGCCAGTTGCTTTGCAGTGCATATTCCCGATGATTAGCATCGTGATGTTGTGCTTCCTTCCCGACAGGTCAGTCCGGGTTTGTGTGCCGATCATTTTCTCACTTGCTGCTTAGCCCCCGTTGGTACGTGGAGCAGGGTCGTGTTGATGAAGCCCGAGATCTTCTTGTGCGACTCAACGGGGCGAAAGAAGGCGAATCAGTACTACAAGACATTCAAGAAGCTCTGCTCCTAGAAGGAGGAGCGCAAGACAACAAGTCATGGCTGGATTGTTTCACCGATAACAACCAATGTTTCCGGTATCGGACTCTTCTATCAATCGGAGCGCTGTTCATGCAACAATGTGTCTGTCCATATCATTCGATGAACGACCAGCTTTCCTGATGATTTGTATTAGACCGGTGTCAACATGATCTCTTGTGAGTCATGCACTGAATTTGCGAGAAATCTCAAGCTGACTTCGACTCGAAGACTATAGCGCAGTTCTTTTCCAAAACTCCATCGGATTGTCTGCGAACTTGTCTCTGCTCTTATCTGGGTTTAATGGTGCGTCATCGATACAAGGAAAGCGAAAACGTTTCAATGACACCATTTCAGGTATCAACTCCATGTTCTGGGTTTGTCGTCCAGGACATAGAGAACACAATGGACTGATTGCGTCATAGGTCGGAATTTCTACCTTTTTTCTGATCAATCGAGTTGGTCGAGTCCGCCTCATGATGTTCACGGCCGCCAGTCAGGCTGTCGAGATGGCAATCCTTACGGCCGTCCTGCACTACGCGGAAGAATCGCGAGCCTATGGAATCGTTGGCGCGACCATGTTATTCTTGTTTTTCTGCACCTTTAGCATTGGATGGCTTGGGCCTAGCTGGATCTGTAAGACTTTCGCAGGAGAGAAGTTCCGTGCCTGACCTTTTTATGTATAGACCCTTCTGAGATTACACCGCTTGCAATCCGGGCTTCGGCCACGGCACTTGGATCAGCTTCGAATTGGATTGTGCGTGCGATGCTTCGATCCGTCTCATCCTTCTTATTAGGATACAGTTCAACTTTGTGGTTGTCGAGATTACACCCGCTGGTATCGCGAACATTGGGCCGAACTATTACATCATTTATGTATGTATCCCATATGCGGTGAGATCAACACTCACTGGATGTTCAGGCGGTCACGAATGCGCTTTGCGTACCGATGCTGTACTTTCTATACCCGGAAGTATACGCGTATCTCACATTGACTGAACTTTTCTGAATCTGAATGCGACAGACTGCCAACATCTCCCTTGAAGAGATCGATTTTCTCTTTGCCGATGGGAAAGTCCGTGTCCGTCGCTCTCCGAGAAATCGAGTTGCTCCAAACCGTGCACATCTTGAATCGGGGGCGCTCGAAGGGAGCGCAGATGAAGGATTGGCAAAGCCTTCCACAGTCTCATTCTAACGTCGTTTAATTTGCGGTTACTTGCGTGAAATATCGTTCATTCGTCCGCAAGAACGAGACGCAGAGTTGAGGAGAAATTACCGTGCTTCTTTCACACGTCATAACACCTTGCCGGAAGCAAATGCGATGTAGTACTTCCTTCTGCTTCTCCCGCCGGCATGTTTTTCCATTCCTTACCAGCGTGTCGTGACGTTGTCTGACCAAGTCAACGATGTCTGCTATGAAATCATATGCTTTCCAACGACTCGATGTCGTCGGACTGGCTTGCTTGGAACGGACCCGCGGTCGTACAGACTGTGTGTATCCGGAGCGCTCTCCGGCATCCATCCTTCGGGGATATCAGTGTTGCTTGCGAAAGCAGAACGAAGTTTCCGGCTGTTCGGTCGCGAATTCGTTTTTGCGGGGCCCCGTTCTTCGGCTGTTCATCGTTATTCCGATGAATAGAAGACTTTACCCGTTTTGCTCATGATTTTGAGGCAAGACACAGATTGGAGATCCCCATAAGATGCTGCGATCTGGACGCTGTCACCTAGTCAGTCTGTCACCTCAGCACTTGGCGACGACCTTGCTCGTGGGTGGAAGACATGAAGCCGATCACCGACCCATGGAAAACCCCGCTTCAGGGCGTTGGGATGATGAGCGCCTATACCGTTGCCTGTGGGGTCGCTTTCCTGCTCTTTGGGTAAGTCACTCTTGTGGGCGAAGCAAAGTTGTTCTCAGGTGCCACTTCCCCAGTTACGATCAAGGGGTCATGGGCGGGCTGGTTAACTCTCCTTACTTCCTTGAGGTATTCCCTAGTTTGGCAAGTAATTCAACATTGCTGGGTACAACGGTCGCGATCTATGAGATCGGGGGTAAGTACTAACGACTACCTTCAGCCCCGTGGACTGTAATCATCTGACATTCTCCTCAGCACTTATCGGATCGCTTGTCTGTTCTGTATTTGGCGACCATTATGGAAGGCGAACGACCCTGATGATCGGATCTGCTATTGTCTTTGTCGGTGCTGCCTTGCAAGCCGGCTCAGTTCACTTGGCTATGCTCATCGTGTTTCGGATCTTTACTGGGATCGGGATCGGCGTGTTGACGAGTATCACTCCTGCCTTCCACTCGGAATGTGGTACGTATGTTACAGTCTCGGTAGCTTCACAGATTCAATCGTTGCAGTGCCAACGAAGCTCCGTGGATCAATTGTCAGCTGTCAACTGGTCCTCTGCGCAGTCGGCTTGACCTCCTCGTTCTGGGTTGCATACGGTTCGTCATACGTACCCACCCAATTCGCATGGCGCTTCCCAGGTGCGTCAGAATCGCAGTTGAGCTTCTTATACATCACTTACGCCGAGAGCAGTGGCCCTTCAATGTGTCTTCCCGATCGTTACAATCGTGCTTCTGTTCTTCCTGCCTGATAGGTGGGTCCCCATCGCGCTGCTTGAACAGCGCTAATCGTTGGGTCAGCCCCCGCTGGTACGTTGAACAAGGGCGCATTGATGATGCCAGGGAGCTTCTTGTTCGCCTTAATGGGAAGGTGGAGGGTGAGACGGTGTTGCAAGATATCCAAGACGCCCTCGCCCTGGAAACTCAGACCGCTGTGAAGAGTTGGCTTGATTGTTTCAAAGTCTGTTCATCAAACTTTGTCTGCCAGACTGCAGGCGCTTACCAAAGTACAGGACAACGACCAGTGCTTCCGATATCGCACATTGCTGTCGATGGGCTCGTTGCTAATGCAGCAAATGGTGCGTAACAACCTCTCGCTCTTTATTGAACATTAACAACTGTCTTCTCAGACGGGAGTGAATATGATATCCTGTGAGAACTTCAGAACAGGCGATTTCAGGGGTAACTGAAACGCACATAGATTACAGCGCAGTTCTCTTTCAAAACTCGATTGGGCTTTCGGCGAACCTTTCTTTGCTCCTCTCTGGCTTCAATGGCGGGTGCACTCCTTCCATATCATGAGCCTTCTTTGACACACGGCACAGGTTTGAATTCGCTATTCTGGGTTTGACCCCTTTTTCACTGTGATGGACGATCATGATCTGACGATGAAAAAGGTCAGCTTCTCAACGCTGTTTCTCATCGACCGCGTTGGCCGTGTTAGGCTCATGATGTGGACCGCTGCAACACAAGCCGCGCAGATGGCCGTTCTAGCAGCTGTGCTCCACTACACAGAAGAATCTCGGAGCTACGGCATAGTGGGAGCCTCTATGCTGTTCTTCTTCTTCGCCACCTTCAGCATCGGCTGGCTGGCTCCGAGCTGGCTTTGTGAGAATATACACGTGACTCATGCGAAACGTTGATCTCAATGCCAACTACGCAGATCCCTCTGAAATCACGCCCCTCGCCATTCGCGCGTCGGCAGCCGCTCTCGGCTCTGCATCGAACTGGATTGTAAGCATCGCCGTCACCATCGAGATTTGTATGCTCATTTTCTCTGTAGTTCAACTTCGTTGTGGTTGAGATCACTCCGTCCGGCATCGCCAATATCGGCCCCAACTATTATATAATCTATGTAAGCCGAATCCACTTCTCCAGGCGCGTCTTTGACAAAGCGAACAGGCAATCACGAACGCCATTTGCGTGCCGATGCTCTACTTCCTCTATCCAGAGGTAAGAAGCTCTGAATCCACATCTTCTTGCTCATCGCTCACGTCGAAACCAAGACCGCGAACCTGTCACTCGAAGAAGTCGACTCCCTCTTCGTCGGCGGCAAAGTTCACCTTCGCCGTTCGCCCCGAGAAACGGTCGCCCACGCCGGTCCCATCACAAAGCGCGCGATCGTCGGTGAGATGCGGACGGATGTCGGCGAGAAGCAGTTCACTGCGTAACCGGCCATACAGTAGATCAAGCATGCTCTTTGCCCATTTTGTTGCATCTAGTTCCCGAATGTATGTGTGTATGTGTAGATCTAGTAGATGAAGGCGTCGCCCATAAGTCCCTGTCGAAAGTACGCCGCTCACGCCTCCCGCTCGTCGACCACCTTAGCCGGCTCGGCCCTCCCCTCCGCCTGCGGCGGCAGCCACCTGAGCGCAACGACGAACCCAAGCGCAGTGGCGATGAGCACCGCCCAGCAGAAGTAGCCGGCGAGGATCTGGTACTTGACGCCGTACGCGTAGATCGAGGCGAACAACGCGGGCGTGATGGCGCGCACGGCGGACATGAGGGATAGGGCGAGGCCGTTGAGCGTGCCGAGCGCCAGGTGCGAGGGGGCGATGTCGTTCAACGCTAGCTGGACGCCGGCTGCGATGGGTCAGTATACGGAATAGCAGGGGAACAGGAGGGGAGAGACGCACTGAAGGCCATGCTGACCCCGCTGGCGCCGATGACGCTGAGGGGGACGATAAGCCAGAAGGCGGTTGTCTGGCCATTCCGGAGGAGCGCACTGAGCAGCGGGAAGAAGCAGAACGCGACTGGCCATGCCCACGCGCACACGCGGAGGAGGTTGCCCGTCCCGAGCCGGCGCTGCAGCGGCGGGAAGGCGACGAGCAGCCAGAGCGCCTGGGAGATGCCGCACCCTGCGAGGTAGAGCGAGATCTGCGCGGGGGAGAAGCCGAACCCGCCCAGGGCGATCGACATGGTGAAGAAGATGGGAGCCACGGCCGTGAAGGCCGTCCCGAGCAGCATCGCGAACTGGAAGATAATGATGACGGGGAGGACGCCCGGCGCGGCGAGGATCTCCCGGATCGAGGGCGGGGCGATGGGTACCGCGTGGTCGTGCGTCTTGCCGTCCCGGATCGGGCGGGTCTCCTTGAGGAAGAACATGGACAGGATCGCACCCGCCCCGGACATGGCGCCGGCGGCGATGCAGGGGAGCAGGTAGGGGAAGTCGACGAACAGCGCGAATTTGCCGAAGATGAACGGGTACTGCTCGCAGGGCTTCGAGAGGGCACCGCCGATCAGCGGGCCGACGAAGATGCCCAGGTTGGTCGCGAATGCGAAGAAGGAAAAGGCGCGTGCCTGGTTGTTCGGATTCGAGTTCTCAGAGAGCATGGTACGCACGGTGCTGTGTCATGGATCAGCGCGGGCTTTCGCAGAGGAAGGCTGAGAAGGGCGTACACCGTGATACCAGCGAAGATGCCCGCGAAGCTACGGAGAAGCATCATCTGCAGGACGTTGCGCGAGAAGCCGAACAGCGTGCTGCCGATCGCCACGCCCGCGAGGGAGATGACGAGCACGGGCTTGCGGCCGTACTTGTCTGCGGCGCGGCCCCAGAGGAGCATGAAGAACGTCTGGGTGAGGCTGAACAGGCTCTCCTACAGTAACGGGTTCGGAATCAGTACCTGGGTGGGAAGGAGGGTGGGACGCACGATGACGCCGCTGAGGAAGCCCACGTCCGCCTCTTCCACGCCTCCGGTCTCGAAGATCATGAGATTGATGAACGGGAAGATGCTGAAGAAGGCGATAGGCTCGACGATGGCCGCCCAGCAGAGGAGGAAGACCTGGCCCATCGGCAGCGGGTGGTCGCCCTCCGCCGCAACCTCGGCGGCCGCCTCGGCGAGCAGGTCCTCCTCGGTCGGTGCGAGCGTGGTGCCATCTGGCGAGGGCGGAGAGGTCGAGACGAGCAGGGGGGTGCGCTCGTCACCCGCTGCGGGGGCTGCGTCGTCGGACATGGTAGCGAGCAGGCTGTTTGCGACGGTCGAGTGCAAAGAGCAAGCAAGCGACGAGCAGACACAGAGCAGGTGCTGAAGAGCGACCCGAATCGAGACCGCGTCGTCTCCGACGGTTGCACGCCCATTTATTCCTTGCGCGGTTTGGGTGGGTCGCAAACCCGCCTCGGGGCTGATCGCGGCCGATTACACTCATGAGTCCGTTCGCGTTCCATTACCCGGCCGCCTGAGGTGTACGCGGCCCACATACGCGGCCCTGCGTCGCCATCAGCCAGAGCGGTTTGGTAGCAGAGGAGGAGCCACGGACGCCGGGGAGGGAGCCCGTTATCTACCCGCGTCCATTCAAGGAAGGTCGACAGGGTCGTCGCCCTCCCTCCTCACGTGCGGGTCAGCACCGGCTTACGGAGGCTTTTCATCTCCAAAAGATTGCCTTCCGGCCCTTCTTGGCGCAAACCACATTCATTTCACACCAGACTGAGCTTCGACTCACAACTGCTCTCACTGCCCACTGATGTCGTGCCAGACAATGCACTGGCTGACAGGACATCAGCTAAATGACTGATGTCCCATCACAACTTCTGCCTACTTCGGGTCGGATCATGATGATCATGTTTCCTACTTGTTTGGATCAAGCATGAACACTATCATTGAACACTGTCAAGTGTCTACCAACATTGTATTGGATGTGTGTGTGTGCATTGTCAAGTGTACAGACCAGGCCATAACTGTTTGGGGGTATCTATGAATGGCTCTCTACCACGGTGACTGAGACACTTGCAAGGTGTATGCCAGGAGCGAAACTGGATCACATTCCCCGATCGAAGGACGTGACGATCGGGAAACGCACTGCGCTTCGAGAGCCAGACACGCATCGATGCCCAACCGGAAGACGTCTGCAGGCTAACGCGTTGACGAACGCGTACTCCTCCCTCTTCCCCACCACCTCAGGTAACATCTCCCTCACTCTCAACTCAGCCAACACGTCCACTCCTTACAACAAACCTCAATTAACAATGCCGCTCATCTCCCTCCTCCGCTCCCTCTCCTTCCGCCGGCTCCCCGCTCTCGACGGCCCCGACTCCTCCTCCGACCCCTCCCAACGCTCGACCTCCAGGCGCTCAAAGCGCGAACAAAGCCGCGAGCGCCGCGCGTCCGTCCTGCAGGAGTGCCTCACCCGGTCGATCGACCCGATCCTCCTCCCCTTGCCGGAGGGAGGGGAGACGCACCGGCGCGCAGAGCGGCGTGTGCGTGCGCGGCATATCGTACGCGCCTTCTCCTTCCCAACGGCGCGCATACATCTGACTGTTGGCACAGTCGTTCGACGCCACCACCGAGGCGCATCAGCGGTACAAGTCGCTCGGCTTTCCTCGCATCCCGACGTACTCGGTCGAGCTCGAGCGGAGGGAGTACGTCCCCTACCCGGCACACTGGAGCAGGAGCTACCATGCCATGTACGAGGGTGCTGAGGGGCCTATCATACAGGATGCGATGTACATGAGCCTCTTGCACGTGGTGAGCCGTCTTTCACCGTGGAGAGCGAGCATATATGCAGGTAACTGACGCGTCGTATACAGCTCGTCCCGGAGCATCAGAGCGCGACGGCGTACGCCCCGCCCGAGGCGCCCATGCTCCCCTCCGTAGAGTCCTTTGCGACCATCAAGCACCACGCGATCAACGACGACTTTTCGCTGGAGACGTTCACGCCCTCGCCCTCCCCCCCGTCCACGCCCAAGTCCGTCCGCCGTACCGCACACGCGCAGGCAGCCACACCCCGTGCCGGGCAGCCTCTATTCCTCCCCTCCCCTTACGTCGACTCGCCCCACCCGTCGCCCGTGCGCAGCGTTCAGGAGACACCGACGCGCAAGACGCCGACGTTCAAGCGGCTCGCGGAGAGCGCGTCCATGCAGGCTGTGTTCGGCATGAGCCTGAGCGTCAGCACGAGCTTTGACAGCACGGCCAACTTCGCCCTTGGCTTGGTTGTCGCGAGCGAGTCGGGCGGGAGCAAGGGGTGGGAGAGCATACAGGAACTGAACGGGGGGGTTGCGGAGAGGAGGAGGACGCAGACGGCTGCGTTCTGAGCTCCGAGCCTGGGCGGCTCGGGGAGATGGAGGGAACGGATACATGTACAACACTTTGCACCTTTGCGGCAGCAGTGTATATCAGATTCACATTCCGTGTACAACAGTCGGACTTCATTCCTTTTAGAACATGCAGACGCAGTAATAGCACCTTCTTTGATTCGTCCCAATGCATATGATCAAGGGTCGTATGACATCAGCGCCCGCCCCGGTCACGCGCGGTCCGATTGTCAACCCGACCCCGAGATGGTGCAATCGGCCAGCACGGGGCCTCTGCCCTCCCTGCTGCCCAGCACCGTTCCATCAATCAACCCCTCCCACCCGCTTCGATCCCCTACATACCCAATTCGAATCCAAAACAGCCATGCCCTCCCCAGACGAAGCGATCCACCCCGTCGCCACGGGGCGCGCCGCGCAGACCGTGGCCGCGCACGAAGCGCCGACAGCGGACGGGAACGGGCTGGTGTTCTACTCGGGCTGGTTCTGCCCGTTCGTGGCGAGGACGTGGCTGGCCTTGGAGGAGAAGGGGATCCCGTATCGTAAGTTGCTGTTGCTGTACTTGGCACTCCTGCTCCTGCTCCTGCGCGGGCTGCTGTGCTGCTTCGATCCGCGCGTATAGGGCCGGTAGGGTGGGATGCGGATGCGGCCGGGGCTGACAACTTAATGGCAGAGTACAAAGAAGTGAACCCGTACAAGAAGGAGCCCGAATTCCTGGCGATCTCACCGAAGGGGCTCGTGCCCGCTATAAAGTGGCACGACAAGCCGCTGCACGAGTCGCTGGTGATCTGCGATTTCCTCGAGGAGGGTGCGTAGTTTCTTCCCCGGGCAGTGGGGCAACCCGGCTGACGTTGTCCTTCTGGTACGCTAGCTTACCCGGGGACACCGAGCCTGTACCCGAAGGATCCGTACGATCGCGCCCAGCTCAGGATCTCGATCGATACGGTGTCGAAGAGCTTTTTGCCCGCGTTCTTCAGGCTGCTGCAGAGCCAGGAGCCGGAGAAGCAGGCGCAAGCGCTGGAGGGTGCGTCCTTCTTTCTTTCTCTTTCTCTCCCTCACATTCGAGTGGGGGGCTGTGGGAGCGAGTCGGCTGATAGACCGACTGGCTCGCAGAGGTGTACGACGCGCTCCGCAAGTGGTCCGCACCGCTCGTCGGCCCCTTCTATTTCGGCGAACAGTTCACCCTGGCCGACATCGCGCTCGCGCCATGGGTCGCGCGCTTCTACATCGTCGAGCAGCATCGGAACTTCCGCGCGTCCGCGGTGGGGGACAAGTTTGTCAAGTGGTGCGAGGCGGTCCGGGCCCGGGAGAGCTTCAAGAGTATTTTGAGTGAGGAGAAGTACTATGAGGAGATCTATGCGAGGTACTTGAAGGACGAGGCGATGAGTGAGGCCGCGAAGGCTACTCGGGCGGGCAGAACGATTCCTTGAGGTGGAGTGTTGGGAGGGTGTAGGAGTACTACATATGAAGTTCAAGAATACAGATACCGACCCTTCGGAAAACAGCATTCCAGTATATGCCTGCATAGACCTGGACAGATACGCGAGGAAGACAGTTCAATGTAACTTAGTACATTGCATGCATACCAAAGAAGTCACGTGCCCGTCCATGTGACGCGACCCACCCAATGGGCCGCACAGCCCCTCATCTATTTTAGGCCCATTTTAGGCCTCGTATCCTTTGTGGGTCCTTGCGATGCGCAGCGCCTCCCTCTGATCGTCTCGGCCTGTGCCTTATTCGCGCCCGCTTGCGTTTGAGCCTCAGAAGCATATCGCCCGACCCGAAGAAGAGAAGAGAAGAGGAGAGAAGCGAAGAGGGTGGTCTGTGTTCCAGAACACGCGACGTGTCCGAGGCTCATCACAAGGCCTGTCCCTTAGCATCACTCGCTTCTCTGCCACCCGCACCCGCACCCGCTCCCAACGTTCAACTTTCGTCAACCTCGGCCTCTGTGTGCCGCGGCTAGGTGGTGCGCGACAGGTCGGCCGTGCTCACTCGTCGCCGCTCATCCTCCTCTCCCTCCCCCACGCCTACGCTCCTTCTGGACACCGTGTACAACGCCTTGTACGCCCCCGCGATGCTCCTCCACCCGCTCTCCCTCCTCCTCCTCGCCCTCCTCCCATCCGCCCTCGCAGACGTCACAATCTACACGACGCTCACGACCTCCGCCGGCGCATCCGCAGCCACCTCGTCCCCCGCAGCGTACTCCGGCCTGCCCGCGTTCGACCCCACCACGATCGATGCTCCCGCACCGCCCAACCCGCCGCAGGCGAGCACGGTTGCGATCACGTTGTATCAGGGAGGGATGGACGGGCTGAGCATACCGCAACAGGGCAACTTGCTGGGGTTCAGCGTCGAGCTCAGTGTGAGCGACACGATCAGTGAGTAGTCTCCCAGTTTGTGCCGGAGGGGGCGTACTGACGCGCGCGCAGTCGGGAAGAACGGCAGCGTGCTGAACGTGCCGTTCCTCAACTACCTGAACAACATCCGCCTGCGTGCCGGAGTAGGCCCGATCCTGCGCGTCGGCGGCAACTCGCAGGAGACCGAGACGCTCTTTCCCTCCGGCCTTCCGGACGGCGGCGAGCTGGACAAGATCAACCAGGGCACGAACGCGAACGGCGTGATCAACACGCCAATCATCAACTTCTCGCCCGAGCTGCTCTACGTGCTCGCCAACGTCTCCTCGCTTGTCGGTGCACAGTGGTACTTCGGCCTCGCGTTCAACGACACATCCGCCGACGAGAACGCACTGCTGGTCGCGCAGTGGGCGCAGGACGTGCTGGGCGACAACCTCGTTGCCCTCCAGCTGGGGAACGAGCCCGACTTGTATGGCGATCATGGGAAGCGCGACCCCTCGTACAACATCTCGGACTACATGACGGACTTTGCGAAGGTCGAAGGGGACCTGATGGCCGCGCAGGGCGTGACGAGGAAGCAGACGCTCGTGGGGCCCAGTATCTGCTGTAATTGGCAGATCGAGGATGTGCTCGATGCAGGGTATTTGAGCCAGTTCAGCTCGGGGCTCGCACAGGTGTCCGTACAACAGTGCGTCTTCTTCCACCCAAGCCGATAATATCTGCTGACATATATGCAGCTACCCGGCAAACAACTGCAAACTCTCGGGCGTCATAAACCCCGTAGACATATTCCCCTCCTACCTGAACCACACCGCGGCGCAGTCGTTCGTCGCGCCGTACGTGCCAGCCGTGCCCGAGATCCTCGCCGCCGGCAAGCCCATCGTCATGCTCGAGACGAACACGGCGAGCTGCGGTGGGTTCCTGGGTGTGAGCGACAGCTTTGGCGCGACGCTGTGGACGATCGACTTGGCGCTGCAGCTGGCTTGGGCGAACTTTACGGCCGTGCTGCTGCATACGTCCGGGACGTCGGTGTACTATAACGTGGGTGTTTCGCTCGCTTCCATTGGATGTATGCTGATGCATCGCAGCCTGTCACTCCCCCACCAGGGAACGAGACCAAAACGAAGCAGTGGAACACGGGCTCCTCATACTACGCCATGCTCGCCGTGGCGGAGACGTTCGGCTCCTCGAACCTCTCGCAGATCGTCGACCTCGAGACGTCCGACAGCTCCATCTACGCGCCCTCGTACGCGATCTACGAGAACGGTGCCCCTACACGGCTGGCACTCTTCAACTTCGTTTCCGACCCGACCGGGGCGAACGACTACACCGCGACGGTGACAATCTCGGGCGGGACGGTGCCGAGCAGCGTGAATGTGCGGTACCTCCTCGCGCCGAGCGTCAGCGAGAAGTACAACATCACCTGGGCGGGGCAGACGCTTTCGCCGAACGGAGCCCAGTCGTCAGACGGAGTCCTGCACGGCTCGCTAGAGACGCAGCAAATTGCCTGCGACACGACGAACAACCTGTGCAGCATCCCGATGAAAGCGCCCAGCTTCGCCCTCGTGTTCCTGACGACCGAGGCGCTGCAGCTCAGCACGCCCCAGGCGGATGGCGGGGAGAGTCTGAGCTTTGTCCCGACTGCTACGGTGGGTGGGGGCGCGACGGGCATCGACCCGGGGGTGCTGCAGACGAGCAATGGGGGCGTGCTGGGCGGCGGGTCGGGGAGCACTAGCAAGGAGAGCGGGGCGGTGCCTCTGGCTGCTGGGGGGTGGCAGGGGGCTGGGTCTTGGGCGACGCTGCTGCTGGGGGTATTCAGCGTGTTGGCTGTTGGGTGGTG
This sequence comes from Calocera cornea HHB12733, assembly GCA_001632435.1. NCBI lineage: Eukaryota > Fungi > Basidiomycota > Dacrymycetes > Dacrymycetales > Dacrymycetaceae > Calocera > Calocera cornea. The sequence continues at coordinate 164,931 of KV423939.1, read as the reverse complement.
AGCTTCCTCCATGAATGAGGATACGGAGAATGTGAGCTGGGGTGTGAGCACGGAGAGCTACAACATGATGGACTTGCGGCGCGAGCGCATCTCATAACTTCATACTTATACCGCAATTGTACACTACACCTGATGCAACCATATCCTATATCCCTCTTATCCAGTACGGTATAGTATTCGATGGCCCCTCCCGATGTCCTTGCCGCCGACCAAGAAAGTTTGCCCCCTGTAGATGCACGTGATTCGGGAGAAGCTCCTCGGCGGAAGCAGAATCTCCGGCTGGCCCCTTACAATTTGGCAGCGCCGCTCGTCGAGTCGAGCGCTTCCCGTCGTGCTCAGTTGTGCACTTTCTGTTGACTCGACTGCTGCTCATCCTTGCTCATTCACCCATCCCATCATACTTGACTTGACTTGCACGAACAACGCGGCTCTATAAACCCCTCAACGCCCTCTATTCCCTTCTGAAAAGCAACATGTCTGCAGAAGCTGTCGTTGCAGAGCCGCACGCGGATGAGGTGCCCGCCACCGAGACCCTGTCGGCGGTTGTGCCCGAGCCCGAGCCTGCACCTGTCAAGGAGGAGGCCAAGCCGGCGGTGGTGGGGACGGCTGGAGAGCCCTCGGGAGAGGGCGAGGGAGGGCTGAAGAAGGTCGAGGATATGACGGAAGAGGAGCTCAAGGAGAAGGTCTTGCAGCAGGGTGCGTATTCTTATGCCTGTAGCGGTAGAAGGTACTTATATGCACTGCAGTGGAGTTCTACTTCTCAGAGTCCAACTTGCCCTTCGACAAGTTCCTGTTCACCCTCTCGTACAAGGACAACCCGGAGCACTGGGTGTCGGTCGGGACGATCGCCTCCTTCAAGCGTATGCGGGACTACACGGCGGCCAAGGGCACCTCGTACGTCTCCGAAGCGCTGAAGGCGTCCACGCTGCTCGAGCTGTCGGAGGACGGGGAGAAGGTGCGCCGGAAGGTGCCGCTGGAGGACTTGGAGCACAGGGGAGGGCACGATGCGTTCGCTAGGAGCGTGTATGCCAAGGGCTTTGGCGAGGAGACGCCGACGCTGCAGCGTGAGCTCGAGGACTTCTTCAGCAAGTTTGGAAAGTGGAACGTGGTGCGCATGAGGAGGGACAAGGAGACCAAGGCGTTCAAGGTATGCTGTCTGCTGGGGTATCGCAGAGCTGGCTCTGACGCCGTTGCGTAGAGCTCTGTCTTCGTCGAATGGGTGGACTTGTCCGCTGCGAACAAGTTCCTCGCTCTGGACCCCAAGCCACAGTGGAAGGGCACTGAGCTCGTCATCATGTCGAAGAAGGCATACTGTGATATGAAGATCGCAGAGAAGGGGATCGACGTCACCAAGGAGCCTCTGAAGCGTGGTGCTCGGGGTGGGAGCGTCCTGGACGGGGATGAGCAGCGGAAGGCGAGCGACTTCAACGGGTGGAAGATCATCAACCGGCAGAGGCGGGACGAGAAGGCGAAGAAGGATGCGGACAGGCCGGAGGTTTATATCGACTTGGAGGGGGAGAAGGTCAAGCTGAGCAAGGATGGCAAGGTAGAGGTCAAGGAGCTGGAGGGAAAGTACAAGAAGGGTGTGCTTATGGCGTTCGAGGGTGCTGGAGGGAGCGTGCCGTGGGGTGACATTAAGGTGCGCACTTGAGAGGTAGTGCTCTGCGTTGCATGCTGATTGTCCTCAAGGACCCGCTGAAGGAAACTTTCCCTCGCATCTACGTCGAGTTCCAGCGAGGCGCCAAGGTCGGCTTTGTCCTTCTCGGGAAAGGCGGAGAGAAGGGTGCGGAGCAGCCGCCGCTCGAGTCGCTCACAGAGGAGCAAATTGAGCTCGTCAAGGAGAAGGTGAAGACCATTGGCGGCAAGGATATCACTTGGCGCCTTGCGACGGCAGAGGAGGAGCAAAAGTACTGGCTGGATCGGGCGAACTATATTGCCGGCAGGGCGTACAAACACTCGAAGCCGCACGATCGGGGAGGACGTGGAGGGCGCCAGAACGGCCGAGGAGGTCACTCGGATCGCGGCAGGGGCAGGGGATTCGCCCCGAAGGGCGAGGGCCGTGGACGTCCTGAATCCGTTCCGACGATCAAGTCGACTCTAGCTGCACCTGCCAAGGTCGAGGCGGCCCCTGCAGCGTCGGTCAAGATGGACGTGGACGAGGCGGCCGTGAAGAGCAAGAGGAAGCTGGAGGACGGGGCGGTTGACGCGCCTGAACCGAAGAAGGCGAAGGTCGAGGAGGCTGCTGCTGCATAGGATTTGGCCGTTGGCGTGGTGCGAGAGTACTGTGTTTATGACCCGTGATGACTGCTTGTAATTCCGCACGCTCCTATTTTGTCGCTGGCTCGTCTGTCGTATGGGGGTCTCTTGTACGTGTTTGACATGGAGTTGTGGTAGCGTGGTAGTAGCAAAAATACAGACATAAGAGCCAGTATTGGCATGCATTTGCACTATAACCCACTGGGATAGTAAGTTCAAGTTGGTCAGAAAGTCAATACTTGTGACATCGTGGACCCTTGCTTCCGCGCAGCGCTCCCACATCACTGTCGAGGACGACATCCAGCTTTCCTACTTCTGCCAACAACAACGAGCTTCATGTCTATTACCTCACGATCAATACTCTTATAGTCCCATAATCACTCCTCGGGCCAATGGACAAGCCGGACGCTCCGCCGCCCTTCCACCTGCAGCCGCTCGTCACCTTCGCGCAGCAGGAGGACATCATCAACCTTACCGAAGGCTCGCCGGCACCCAGTATGTATCTTGTTATGCCACTCGTCTGGTACACTCTGGTTCACCGATGATACAGGTCTGAGAACATCGGCAAGTGTACCGCAGAATGCGCTGCGCGCGTTCATCTCTGGAAGCGCGTCAGCAAGGGGACTTGCGACCTTCACCGGCGCAGCACCCCCAGTACAGGAGAAGGTCGAGATTCGGTGTGCAGAGGCATTTGGTGAGTCCTGCTCAAATTAGTAAACAGCTGTGAGTCTGATCGCGGTACAGAATGCAACCTGTACATTGGATGCTCAGACGGGACTTTGCTGTGGTACACGTTGAATGAAACCGATCGCAATGTGCGTTGCGAGCTCTTATTCCAGGCATCGTCCATTGACATTTCTTACAGGCTGACCCATACACCCTGCAAGAACGCCACCAGCTCCCAAGCCGAAAGCCCGTCTCCCGAATAGCACTCATCCCCCGCCTTTCAAAAGCACTCGTCCTGTCCGACGGCACGCTGTACTTCTACCTCCTCCCTTCGCTCGAGCCAATCCCCATCGCGCTCATCAACCACATCCGCGGTGTCCTCACATTTGCGCTGGATGACGCCGACGTGTTCGAACACCCCGAGGATGCAGATGCGACAGGTCTGTGTGTACTCACAAGACGTGGGGTCGGCCTGTGGTCGTTGCGCGAGCGCTTGCTCCCCATCAAGGAGGTCCCCCTGCCCTACCGGGGTCTCATCGCCAAGCGATATGCGGAGCACATGTTCATCGCCTCGGACGCGCTTTACCACTTTGTCGACCTCTCATCGTCCCAATCCACCGAATTTGCTCCCATCCCCGTCAACCAGACTCAAGTAGGAGCCAGCGCCATCCCTCCGCGACCCAGCATTATCACCGTCGCGCAACACGAGTTCCTGATCACCTTGGATGGCGGTGCGGGCGCTTTGGGGCTGTTCTTGAAGAACGGCGATCCGGTGCGCGGCACACTGGAATGGGAGCTACTGCCCCGAGCCTTGGCTGTGGATTGGCCATATGTCGCCGCTCTTTTACCGAACGGGAAAGTGGTCGTCCACTCGATCGAGACGCTCAGAGTCGTCCAGATCGTCGATGTGCCCACTTCGTTGGGCGCGAGGACGATGAGCAGCAGCATGGACGGGCTCTATGCGCCATCGGGTGCCAACAATCGAAATTTGGAGCTTGTCCCAATCCGGCTCATTCCCCCTGTGCCGGAGACGCCTGAAGAGCCCGGGAGTGATCCCCAAGCGCCGCAGGGCGGTTCTGGGCTGACACCTCCGCCATCTCCGCCTCCGAAATCCGCGAAAACGGCACCACCAGCGTTCACGCGCACCCATTTGCTACTCGTGGGCTCAAGCGGCGTCGCCGGTCTGCTACCCCAGACTCTGTCGGCGCAGTGTGAAGCATTACTTGCAGAGCACAAGACGGATCAAGCCCTTGCGCTCGTTGCGGCAGCCGACCGGCGAGAAGGCGGGACGCCAGATGCTGGTGTGGAGCGGGAGATGCAGTACATCAGGCAGAAGGTTGCATTGGGGTGGATGGCAGAAACGAAATTTCAACGAGCAGGGGAGGAGCTGTATCAAGGTCGACTGGACCCCAGGCTTCTGATCAGGTTGTGGCCTGATTTAAGAGGCGGACTCGTGGGAGAAGAGGATCAGATCGACGTCTTCTCAGGCGTCAAAGAGCAGCTGGAAGAACTGGTGTCTATCGAGCAAATTGGTGCGTCCCTCTCCCCCGCATGTCTATTGGACCCTCCTCCGCTAGACATTTCCTCGCAAACCCTATTGACAATCCCTCTCGTATCTTTTTATGTACTCTTCTGTCATGTGCCTGTGCGCCTGTCCGTGCCTGATCCCAGTTATGGACAATCTAGTGAAGAACTACGCCCCGCACCTCAAGCCTGACGTCGAACACGCGCCGGCTGGAAGCGAGCTGAAGGATGGACTGATGGGAGAGGCAAAGCAGATGCTGAGAACGTATCTAGAGGGAGTACGGAGAGAGAGGACTGTTTGGTCCAGGGTGCTGGGGTCGGACATGGCCAAGGTCGAACGGGTGCGCACCTTCAAACGATTTGTCTACGCTCCTTGTGACACCGGGCAGCTTGTGGACACCGTGATGATCAAGATTCTCGTCGAGGATCCCGATGCGAGAGAGCTATATCGTCTGATGGACAGCTCCAAGGCATACGATGTTGCGGAGGTTGAGAAGTGGTTCTTGGAAACGAACCACTATGGAGCCCTCGTTCGACTGTACAACAAGCTGGGGCAAGAGGTCAAGCTCCTTGATGCCCTCGTCAAGTGCGCCAGGGTCCACGTTTTGCCGTATTCTCTTCTAACCGTTTATCAGCATTGTTGATGGAGTGTGGGAAGAGGACGATGTTCCGAACCCTGTTGCCAAGGTTGCGGAGCTCGTTCAGGCTAGCCGTGACCGTGACGTTGTACAGAAGTACGGCCTGTGGCTGCTTCGGACAGATCCAGTACTTGGACTGAAGGTTCGTGACCACAAGTGTTGTGTTATGGCCCTAATTCCCTTGGCAGCTCTTCACTACACGGGATCCCAAGCGAGCAGTGAAGATTGACGAGCAGCTGGTGTTGGACGAGATGATGAGCTTCGACGAATCTGTTGGCGAGCAGTTCCTGGAGTGGCTTATTTTCCAGCGACGGAACACGGAAAAGCGACTGCACGACATGCTGGCACGAAAGTATCTTGGCAAGGTCGAGAAGATGTTGCGGAGTCCGGATGTGGTTCGATCGTGGGATGGCTTGGGTATGTCGGCCTGAAGCTCCCTCTTGATGCTTTCTGATGATTGCAACAGTGGAGCAGTATTTGAAGGAAGCACCACGAATATCCTTCCTTACCTTCTTCGGGCGATCCAATCTGCCAACCCAAGAACTAAAGGGCCGATTAAAGCTTACCTTGTTCCTTCAGGCATCGACCCTGTATGATGTCGTGGGTCTGTCGGCTGAGCTGAACAAACACGCCGTGCTGAAGGTAGAGGGAGCCATCTTGGCTGCGAAGGTGTGCAACTGCGATTTTGCATCTTCGGAGGCGAATGCTGACATCGACAATCAGTCTGGCGATCATCGTACGGTCATTGAGACGCTCGTCAATGGCTTGTCGGATTTCACCAGTGCTCAATCATACTGCACATCGGGCGGCGAAATTATTGGTCCAGAAGTGGCACGCGCTGCGACTGCTCCTTTCGACGACTTGAAGCCACTAGCGACGTACCTAGCCGACGGTGGTAGTGTGGGCAAGGGCAAGAAAGCGGGGGTGCCGGAAGATGCGAAGCGAGATCTTCTTGGCATCCTTGTGCAAGTCCAAATGACTGGCGGCGAGCGGATGGCGAAACAGACTGCCAGGTTGCTGAACGCTCAAGCTGTATATTTCGATATGTTTGAGGTACGAAGCTCCATCTCTCGTAGTTTAACGCCCACCTGACAGCCTGCCGTAGACACTTTCGGACATCCCGGAAACTTGGCAGCTGAAACCCATCGCCCCTTTCCTTACTCGGTCTTTCCGCCACGCAATCCATGAACGTCATGAAGCCATGATATTGAAGGGGATCAGCTCATCACAAAACCTGGAGATTTCTGAGCGCCTGTGGGAGATGCAACGTGCGGAGGGTGCTGTCATCGAAGAGCCAGCAGATGGCGATGAACCGGGCGGTGCAATGGACTACATAGAGAAGGGTGGGGTGCCGTGGATAGAAAAGCCCGACGGATCGGATGATGTTCTGGACATCCACTTGGATCATGGAGACAGAGGGCTGCTGTAGAACCATCCTGCAGCAATTGTGTTAACCTAGTATACCAATGCAATAATACCCATTTCGACGCGTCTGTCGGCTATCATGCAGACCCCCTTATCTCCGAGATAACGCCACCCATCCGTCGCGCATGCCTCATGCAGCGAGACAGTGCGGTACTGTACGCGCTCTGATCGAGATTCCCATCGGCACGACGGAATACATATACCCCTTCTGTACTTCTTGACATTGAATGGCGCTGCAGGGGAATGTGTTGCCCGTACTATCACCTTCGGAAGTGCAGCATGCCGTCTCCGTTCGTTAACCTCCATCAATGTCCCCTGGCGCCGCTCACATTTCGCGTAGCTAATACAACAGCTTTACTCACCGGGCCTCGATGGAGAAACACAAAAGCAAATCTCGGACTCTCTTGTTGCTATACAGAAGACGTCGCGGGCATGGGGTTTGATTATACCCCTGGTACAACATCCGGTACGTACGGGACGCGTAGTGGCGAGCATGCGGCTCAAGAGGCTTGCCAGGATCCGAGTGTGCAGTTTGTAGGCGCTCAGATAGCGCAAGTGAAGATCACTCGGGATTGGTACGTTCAATATTGCTCTGGACTAAATGGTGATCTGATGCAGCCACAGGGAGACTTTCCCGGCCGACCAAGCCATCGGGCTCAAAGACGTGCTTTTGGATCTTACGGGCCGTTCATGCAGCAATGGCACCTCTAGAATCGCCGTGCGCAAGCTCTTCGTGGCAGTATGTGCACCCCTCCGGTCATCATTCACTCACTGATTGCAGAATAGGTCATAAATCTCGCACTACGAATAGCACCTCAGCGGAATACGGAATGGCCTGACTGGGTTCTGGAATCGATTACGGCCCTGTCCGGGCGAGGTGCTACGTCCGAGCAGGTCTTGGAGTTTCTTGGGATGACTGCGGAGGAGGCACAAAGAACAGATTTCCTTGGGACAGTCAAGTGAGTGGATTTCGCATATGTCCTGTACCACCCAACTGACCCTACTTAGGCTGACTTTCAATCAATCTCTTACGGACTCGGTGCCGATTATGATTGAAGCTGTTCAAAAATCCTGCACAAGTCCGACCGCATCGGAAAGCGAGAAGGAAGCTGCCCTAAAGTGTCTGCAACACTGGGTTGAATGGGGTATTCCTGCTGAGTATGTAGAAGCTAGTCACTCGAATGTATGCGTTTCTCACGACCGAAACAAGCGACTTGACAAAATCCATCCCGTTATTGATCACCCTCCTTTCTTCACGGGACACATTCGTAGCTGCCTCAGATGTGCTGCAGGAAATCCTGACCACCTCTGCACTCTCAGACGGAAGGGGGACAAAGACTTTGACCGAGCCACTGGTTGCCTGGGCCGAGACTTCTGGCCAGGCCATTCTCAACGAGTCTGTCGAGTGTAGGACGCTGTTCTCTGTCCTTATTTGCTGAAACTCACCCGCACCAACAGCAGGAATGGCTGACGATAACACCCACTCCCTCTGCAAGCTTCTGATAGCTGTGGGAGAACACTCTTCTGTCTGGTTAGCCGACCATTTAGGAGAAACTCGGGTAACGAACTTCCTCAACCTCGTCCTCTCTTTCACAAATTATCCCGGTGTGTACCTCATCGAAGAGGAGGAGAGCGAAGTGTGTGGATTTGCGGCTCGGCAGAACATGGCGCTGATTCTTTTCAACAGGTTGCGCTTCCGTTCTGGTATTTGTTCCAGGAGAGCTTGATGGAGTCGCCGCATGTGGCATATCCAGACTCGCCGGAATGGGAGATGGCCAAATCGCTCTACACGCAGCTCGTGATTGTGCTGAGGAAGAAGGCCGCTTGGCCCACGGAGCATCTCATGAAAGGTACGTAGCGCCTCGGTGACCGAAACCCAAGTCTAATAATGGTCCAGACCAGGTGGAAAAGTATCGAAAGTGAGTGGAGTGCCGCTCCAGAGCGGACATTATGTTTACCGCGGCAACAGCTATCGGCGAGACGTCGGAGATGCCCTCATGAATGCGTAAGCGCCTCCAGTTCCGTTCAGTACATGCCTCATGTTCGAACATTCAGCTATTACATACTCCGGGAGCCGATGATGGGTGGGCTAATTGATTTGCTCTATCAACAGCTGCAGCAGCCCGAGGGCGCCGGATATTGGCAGGTGAGCGTGCTAACTACGTTTCCTTGGTGATTGTATATCCAAGGCCATCTAGGATGTGGAAGCGACATTACATGTCATCAAGTCAATCCAAGAAGCTGTGTCAGTGGAGGAACAGGAGCACCTACCCCGGTTATGGAATCAGGAATTGTTAAACCGAATATCCAGCAGTCCAGATCCAAGGGTGAGGCAGACCATGTTGGGCGTCATATGTGATTCCTTTGCTTGCGTTTCAAGATTCGAGCTGATTCAGCTGGCAGCGGCGTATTCCAGCTGGTTCCCCCAGAAGGATCCGTCTACCATCATGACTGCGACCCTTTACGTGCTGAATTCGCTCAGCGTGCCGTCGGTCTCGTTGCAGGCTGCCAACGCATTGAGAGAGCTTTGTGACAACAATCGGACCGTGCTTGCACAGAACTCCTTGTCATGGTTCGCGGATCTATATGGCAAGTTAGATACCATACCGGTAAGTAGCCGCATGCTCCATGTTCCGCGCGGGACTTGACAGCTCTTCTAGGAGACCGAGAAGGAAAAGGTGCTGCAATCGATTACGAGTGTGATCCAGGCCCTGCCGGTGGAGCAAGCTGTAGAGCCAGCGACGGTGTGTCACGCGCGTGTCCCGTTAAGAAGGTACTGAAATAAACGCCAGCAAGTTGTATCTCCGCTTGCAACGAAGCTCTCGGAAGCGCTATCTGTTGCGTCACAGGCAAGTGTTCTCAGTTCCTCATGGAAGGTGCCTAATGAGGAAAGTAGTTTCCGGAGGAAGCTCGGACTGTCTGCATCGACCAGCTGCGTTGGCTCGCCGCGTGTGCCAAGGGATTTACTTACAGCCATGACTTCCTGAACGACCTTATCAACCCATCTGACGAAGACGAGGCAGAGCGTCGGCAACGCATGCACACGGTCAGGCAGGATGCGCGTTTGCAGCAACTTCGGGCGAACATCCAGGATGGTATTAGGGGCTGCTTCAGCTTGTGGTCAACAAACGCCGATATGGCAACTGTACGTATCTTTCATCTCGGCATCAGGCCGTATATGCTCAAAGAGTTCTGCCCTACAGGCGCTGAGCGAGCTTCTCCGGGCCATAACGGGGCTGTCTTCGGAGGAGACCCTAATATCCCTGGAACCGGAGCCGCTTCTGACGCTGGTGTGCGGCGCGGCGGAGCGCCAGCTTACCGCAACGTGGCTGTCTCTGGCGCAAATATTGATTACACAGCTGGATCCCAAGAAGTTCCTCTGGATACGGCCTGCTGCAGACCCCGAGTCGCTCGCCCTTGTTCGGGAGGCCACGTTGAGTCTCCTTAACACCGCCGTCCGGGTGCTCGGTCAGCCTGGGGCCATGGAAGCGGTAATTTTTTTTATGGTGCCACGTTGCAGGGATCGGCGATTGATGAAGCGACAGAACACGGATCTGGTGCAGGATTTCTTTGGTAGCTGCATGAATGCGGTAACGTGTCTTTATCACTCTCTTTAGAAGCACGTGCTGAAACCGGGCCAAGATTGCGATGCATTTCATTTCGGAAATGTACAAGCTGCCACCCGAGGCGCTTAACAGCCTGATCCAGGCCGCCATCAGCGCGATGGCCCTGCCGGAGCGATATTGCATCGTTTCCGGGGTGCGGTTTCTGGTAAGGGATCCGGCGGGCGGCTTATTGTGCACTGTTCTAATGATTTCCACGGTGCCGTTCAGCACACCTTCATCGACCAGACGCTGCGGGAGTGCCCCGATAACGCGGTGGGCCTGAACAAAGTGCACGGGTTCGCGATGCTCCACGTCATCCTGCACGGCATCGCGTTCAGGGCACCGCGGTCGACGATCCCCAACCTGTCGGATCTGCTCGCGATCCTCTCGAGCAAGTTCTTCGAAGACACGCAGGCGTCGATTCGCACGATTCTCTTCTCGGTCAGAGCGGCTCACGCCATTCCTGGCCGGCTTCCTTTTCTGACGCGCTCCACCCAGGACGATTTTTCGTACCCCAAGGCGACACCCGCAGCCAGGGAGGCGTTCATGAAGGCGATTGCGCGGTGGGTGGCCCCCTTCTGTTCTTCATTGTCAACTCGCTAAACCATACTCTGCGGGGCCAGACACCGGCGGGTGAAGAAGGTGAAGGAGGCGGCGAATGAATTCGCACTTGTTGTGAGAGGGCTCGAGGCGTCTGGATTCGGATACGCGAGCTCGGCCGCGTGATACTGTACGGTCCCAGTCGAGCGCTGTACGGTCATCCGAGAATGTGTACGATGCTGATGGGTGTGACGGAAAGAATGCCTCCGAATGGCACCAATCGGGGAGGTGTGACCACCCAGCCCCGGAAGAGCAAAGCACGTTCCTGGCCACGCTGCACACGCGATTGGGAGCTCCCGCCGTTTCCCAGCCGCTGCCAGGGCAGGCAACGGAGAAGGCGCAGGAGGTGCAGGGCGGTGCAGCGCGGTGGTGCTGATTGCGATGGGATGGGATGGGATGGGCTGCGCATGTGATGTGATGTGATTGTGAACGTGAGCGTGAACGTGAGCGGATCATGCGCCCGCCGCGCCGGGGCGCCATGCGCATCTATGGGAACTGCCGAGGAGGCAACACATTCCCATATGCGGGGCGCGCCACGCTTCACGCATTCCTGCGCCTTCTCGCGAAGGCCGGCGCCGGGGAGCCAGGAAGCGCGGAGGAAACCCGTTGCCGCCGGCAGCGAGGAAGCGGCGGCGAGCGTGCATGGGGAAGGGCGCGCCCGCCGCACTGGGTGCGTCCGGCCCCGGGCTTCTGGCGCAATAAAAATGGATGGGGAGCATTCGGAAGGCTGGCTTGGACGAGCTAAGGTTCAGGCCGCGGGGTGCGCACGGGTGGACGTGATGTCTGGCGGCGAGGGGGACTCGCGTTGGGGCCGCTGTCGCGCTGCTACCAACCCATGAAGCATAAAAGCATAAGAACAGAAAAACAGAAAAACAGAAAAGCAGAAAAGCAGAAACGGGTGGTGCAGAAAAAAGGGATCTCCCAGCAAGCCGCGAATCGGCTCACAGGGATTCGCAATCGCTGCTCGTTGACAGGATGCGACAGGGCGACAGGGCGCACGCTCGAGGAGCAGCAGCCAGGGAAGGGAAGTGCGTGCGTGCCGCTGAATCACGCGCTGGGTGGTCATGGTTGTCACTTTTCTTTGGGCAAGGCGGTGCAGTGCCCTGCCCCTGAGGAGCGGCGAGCCTGAGGCGGGGCGCGAGTGAATAGGATAGGAGATCGATGACGCGATCTGGTCTGGTCTGGGCGGATTCCCAACCCAACCTGGTGTGCACTAGTACTAGTACTGTGCGCGAAAACCGGCCGCTCCGGCGGCAAAACAGCCCCAGCCGAAACGCTGCAGGCGAAACGGCGCCGGAGGCATTATCATAACTAAGTTAACAGCAGAGTACAGTCCTAGTCCTATGCATAATAGTCCTAGTCCCCTGCCTGGCAGTTCCCGGCGAGCCACCAGGGATCCGCTTCCACCCAGGCGGCAGCCCGGCAGCCCGGCAGCCCGGGAGCGCCCGCCGCAGCCGTTTCCCGCTCGCACGCGTTAGACTCGCCCCTGTCAGACTTGTCAGTCGAAGCGCCCGCCCGCCCCCTCCGGTGGCTGCCCCGCGCAGGCCAGGCAGCGCTGCCCATTGTCCTCCCCTCCCCTCCAAAGTGTCAGCGCGTCGCGTCGCATCCACTACGTAGTCACGTTCAGCGGCACCGCACACGGGCCCATCGGCGCAGTGACCGTGGCCTGAAATACCTCGCACAGGCGGCCCTCCGAGTCGGCTTCCTGATCGTATCCCCTGGACCCAATCTCCCACCCGCGCCCGCACCCGCACCCGCACCCGATCTCATCTCAAGCAGACGGGCTTTGCAAGTTACTGATAATCTCCGGACGCGCACCGGCGGGTTGGCGCGCGAGGGCGATTGCTATTGCTATTGCTATTGCTTGCTATTGCTATTGCTTGCTATTGCTATTGCTTGCTATTGCTATTACGCTACTGCTATTGCTTGCGATTGCCATTGCTTGCGAGTGCGATTGCTTGGGATTGCGATTGCGATTGCTTGGGATTGCTTGCTGTTGCTGTCTGTTGCGGTTGCGGCATTACGAGTTGTTGGATCGTCCGGCCGGACACACTGGCTTGCTGGGCTGCGGCGACCGACGACCGGCGACCGACGACTGACGACCGACGACCGGGCACGAATCGGAGAGGAACCGTAACTCGTCAACGCGTTAACTCGGGCCCGACTCGACTCGACTCGGATTGGATGGCAGCGCCCATCCAGCACATACACTACCTCCCCTTCGCCGCCCCCCCCTTGCCGGTGCCGATGCCGATGCCGATGCCGTCGCATGAGCAAGAGCAAGAGCAGGGGGCGTACCTCTTCCCGCCTCCGCCCCCGCTGCCCCTACCCCTTAGCGAGCCCCCGGCGCGGGCATCGCCCCAGCGCGCCCCGCGCGCCGTGCGCCCCGCGCCGCCGCCCGCGGAGGGCCGCACGTGCCAGACGAACTTCGGCGGTGTGCTGCACGCGGTGAGGACGGTGCCGGTTGTGAGCGTGAACGCGGCGCAGGAGGGCACGTGGTTCCTGTCCCGGCCTGTGCACCTGGTGCTGCGTGAGCGGATGGGGGAGGGGGAGGGGGAGGAGGGGGGCAGGAAGCGGCTGAGGAGGAAGGAGAGGTGCGTGCGCTTTCGCCTCTGGGGATGGGCTGTCACGTTTCTGTTGGGGTTGCGGCTGGTGTGGTGGGCGTGACGTGCGCGGTGGTGACGCATGTTGCCGGTGGGCGGGAGCGCGCGGTGGTGCGGGGCAGTTGTGGCCACGGCCCTGCCCCTCGCGCACCCGGTGACGCGCGGGGCAGGGGTCCTCCCGCTCTGGCAACTTCCAATCTTCTCGCCTCTTCCGATCCAGCGCGTGCCTTTCTCCCCCCTTGAATTACACGCCAAACACAGGGGCTCCCGCCTGTGCTTCGCGCCTTCGCCTTGGTTGCGTGTGTTCCTCGGGGTGCGAAGCCGGGGGAAGGGATCGGCCGCTGTGCTGGAGGGGAAGGGGGGGCCATCGACGGGATGCGCGATGGGGGCGCGGTGCGGTGGGGTTCTGCTCGTCCCCCGTCGGCTGGCACACGGAGTGTCACGGAGTGGTGGCCGCTTATCTCCCCCGTGCGTGCGCCACCCACTGGGGTCTGCCCTCCTGCCGGCGGGCGCGGGGGAGGGTGGCCGGGTGGCGGGGCCTCGGTGGGCCAAACGCCTCGCGGAGGCCAGAGGCTATAATAGCCCGCTTCCCGCTTCCCGCTGCCCCCCCGTCTCCCACTCCCCGCAAGTCCCTGGGTCCGTCTGCCCGTGTGCCCGTGTGCCCGATCCCCTCGTCCCCGTCCCCGTCCCCTGGTCCCGGCCCTCCCTCCCCCCTCCCCCCCTCTCTCTCTCCCTTTGTCTCCCTTTGTCCCACAATGGCCTCCCTCTCCCCCGAGGCGGACACTTACGACTCCTCCTCGTCCAGGGACTACGAACTCACCGTCCGGCAGCAGCCGAAGCAGGCCCGCATGTGCGGCGTAAGCGGAAAGGGTGAGCCACCCCCTCCCCCACACACCACCCGCCACTCACCCCCGCCCAGACCGGCGCCCCATCGACCCCCCGCCCATCGTCGAGCTCCGCGTGCGCGAGCGCAGGCGGGACGACTACGCGGCGGGCCCACCGCCCGACGACCGGGACGCCGTGTCGTTCCTCGAGAACCCGTACTACTTCATGTTCGCCTCCCTCGCCTCGGTCGACTCGGACGTCGAGATGCACATGCTCTCCGACGGCCACACCCGCTGCACAACCGGCCAGGTCGTCTCCTCCCTCTACCACCTCAAGGACACCGAGAACCGAAACTCGGACGCGGGCTTCTTCGTCTTCCCCGACCTCTCCGTCCGCACCGAGGGCTCCTACCGCCTCAAGCTCTCCCTCTTCGAGATCGTAGGGTGAGCCCCCCCTTTCCGTTCGGGCACGGTGCACGAGGCGTTACCGCTGATGAAAGCGACCGCAGCATGGAGGTCCAGCACTGCAAGAGCATATTCTCAAAGCCCTTCTACGTGTACACCGCCAAGAAGTTCCCGGGCATGGAGGGTGCGCCGTCCGCCCATCACCGTCTCTCGGAGAATGGCATACTAATGCGCCGCGCCCCCGTCGGGTCACAGAGTCCACCCCGCTCTCCTGCTCCCTCGCAGACCAGGGAATCAAGATCCGCATCCGCAAGGACATCCGCGTGCGCAAGCGGCCCCAAGGCCAGGGCCGCGAGCGGTACGACGACGACGAGGACGACGACCTGGGCGTCGGGGGGGGCATGGACATCCTCACCCCGACGGAGCAATCGCCCATCGCGGCGCGCAAGATGGCCGGCTCGGCCCGCGCGGCCCAGGCAGCCAAGCGGCCCAAGGCGGAGGAGAGCCCCAGGCCCAGGCGGCACGCGAGCGCCGAGACCGCCATGCCCCCTCTCACTGCCGGCTCGGGCGCGGCCGGCGCGGCGTACGCGGTGCAGGCGTACGACCAGCAGGGGTGGGGCGCCCCGCCCGCCCTGCCCCAGGGCTCGGGCTCGGGCTCGGGCTCGGGCTCCGCCGCACAGTACGACCCGCGCCATGGCCCTGTCTACCCGGGCTCGCCGCACGCGTACGCGCGTTTCCCCGCAGCCACACAGGCGCACGAGCCACCCGCAGCCCAGGTCGGCCAGGCGTACTACTCCCCCGGCGCCGTCCGGTACGCCCTGGGCAGGCATGACGGGTATGCGTATGCCCCTCCTGCTGCGGCGCAGGGGCAGGGGCAGGGGGGAGGGGCAGGGGCGGAGTATTCCGGGGCGGCGGCGGGCGCTAGGTCGCCCGGAGCCGGGGCGGGACAGTACGCAGCCGACTCGAGGTACCTGCTGCACCCGACGTCGGGCGCCGCGTATTATGCGGGGACGGGGCAGCCCCAGCCCCAGCAACAACCCCAGCAGCAGCAGTTCTCGAACAGCTCTAACGGAAGCTCTGGGGCGTCAAGGCATCCCTACCCCCAGCAGCAGCAGCAACAACAACAACAGCCGCAGCAGCAACAACAACAACAACAACAACAACAACAACAACAACAACAACAACAACAGTCCCAGCAGCCCTCCCTACCCCGCACAAACTCCTACAGCTCGCAGCTCGCCCAGCCTCCCCAGGCCCAGGCATACGCCCTCCCCCCCTCGCAAGGCTCCTCCAGGTCGGTCAGCTACGCCCCCGGCTCGGGCGCGTACGCGGGTGTCCAGTCGCAGTCCCCGGGGTTCAGCCAGGCGGGGCTCGGGCCCTCCCAACACCAACCCCAGCCCGCGCAACAGGCTGCCCAGCAGCAGCAGCAGCAGCAGCAGGAGTACTACGCCCCTTCCTCCGGCGGCCCGCAGCGGCCCACGATCCAGACGCAATTCTCGTCCGGGTCGTACGAGCACCTGACGGGCTCGGGCTCAGGCCCGGGCCCGGGCTCATTCCCCCGCTCCTCGTACGCGCCCGCGCCCCCGCAGAGCGCGCAGAGCTCGGCGTACTACTCTGCCTCGCACTCGCCGACCTCGGGCTACCCCGCGTCCGCCGGCGAGCGCGCGCCGATCTCGCCTGCCACCGAGCGGGGCCGGGACGGCTCAGCAGCGCAGGGCGGTCCGCCCGGGTCGTCATCGTACTACACCGGCCCCGGGCTGCCCTCCCAAGCCGCGCAGGGGCAACAGCAACCGCTTGCCGGCCCGCACGCGTCCAACCACTCGCACCCGCACTCGCACTCCTCCATGGTGCTCCCCTCCTCTGGCGATCAGGGCCAGGGCCAGGGCCGGCTCCCGCTCCCGCTCCCGCTTCCCCCGATCCTGGGCTCGCAGGAGCGCATGATGCAGCCTGCTCCGGGGCCCGGCGCGGGGGGCGCGATGGGCTTGGTGCAGAGCGCGCTGGTGGGCGGGGGGATGGGCCGGGGGTACGCGGGCCATGCGGGGCACTAGGCGCGCGTGTGCCGATGTTCGTCCCGTGCGTCTTGCGCTCGCTTTCCTCATACAGGAGTCGATCTGAAGGAGACAGACCCAGTTTCTCGCTCACGACCCTTTGGCCTCTCTCCACACTCTGCAACCCGAACCGAACCGAACCGACCCAATCCAAACCAGTCCGTCCACCGTCCACCGCCATCCACAGTCTACAATACGTGCTGCTCATCCAGCCCCTCCAGCTCCCACGCTCCAATGATCCTACCATACCGTCTCTCGCTAATCCACCTCGTGCGCCGAGCCGAGCAGTCGATGATATGCTAGGATCTGCCTATAGTGCCCCCCCTTCCGTTCAAGTCCTCCCACTTTCATTTTTCACCCCCCTTCGCTGTGCTGTATCGGTTGACTGGGCTCAACTGCGCCAAACTGACGATTTTTCCATCCCTTCATCTTCCTGCCCATGGTATGCCCTTCTGTTCGATCATACCAGTGCCTTCCTCCTGCTCCGATCCCAAATAACTGTTGTAACTGCCACAAATTCAAACATTTCACAACCCGTCTGACAACGCTGCCTCCCTGTCTTTCTGCGTGCCTATATCCCGCGGCCATCCTCCTTCATGAGGTGCTCCGACGGCCTGCTATCTCTCAAATCCTCCTGCACTTCGACAAGTAGTCAAATTGAAGCCCTGTTCAACCAGATGTATCATTCGAACGACGGTCTGGATCATCTTCCATCAGAGGTACCTACGGGCGCTGCGATAATAGCCGAGCGTTAACCGGGCTTCTGTCATCCCTTTGTATTTCAGGGACGCGCCTATGTACCCCATCTTCCACACTACCGGGAATACCAATCCCCCGGGTCGCAGACGGGGACCAGGTCTGCGGACCAAGCATTCCCCGCTATCTCAAGAACGCGGAAAGCGGGCAACGTCATGCCGAGGGGTGGGCGTGTGCTCCAAGAAGCGGGAACGGGTACCGGCACCGGGGAATGAGGAACTGGCGGAATGTGAATGCGGCAAACAGGGGCGGATGGATGAAAGGTTACGGGACCATGGCCTCGGGCCACCTTGGGCCGCTAGAATACCGGAAACAGGAACAGGTATGGGATGCGGAGGAACCTCATGTAGGGAGACGCTGGATCTGTTGATTAGCTTCTTATGCTACTACTACAACGGAGATGTTCATGGCAGTCACTCCTTCACCCAAATGCACAGCGAACACCGCACCAACCCACTTGGCCAAAGACGATCAGATCCCAATCTTCTCGCTGGCCATCTTCGCGCCCTTGACACGGTTGGCAATCTTTTGGAACGCCACATCCCTCGCAAAGTCGGGGCTACCGTGCTTGGGCTTCTGGTCGATCGAGAAGGGGGAAAATCCGCAGTCGTCCGTCGCGCCGAGCTGGTCCGTAGGAATGTACTTGGCCGCCTCGACAAGATCGGCGCACACCTCCTCGGGGGTCTCGACCTTGGGGTTAAGCGGGTTGATCACCCCGATGAACGCAACCTGCTTGACACCGTTCGCGTCCTTGCGAATCGTCTCGCCAATCTCCTTGTACACCTTCGTCTTGTCCTTCTCGCTGGCGAGCTGGATCAGGAAATATCCGGCATTCATCTGGAAGAGCGAGGGCAGAAGCTCGTGGTAGTCCACATCGGACGAATGCACGCTGTCGCAGTCCCCGCCGGGGCACGTGTGGATGCCGATGTTCTTCCGCTCCTCGGGCGTAAAGCGGTCGAGTACCTTGTTGTTCAGGTCGATGAAGCTCTTGAGAAGCTGCGCGCCCGTCCACGGGTTGCGCGGATCGTTCTTGGCCGCGAGGCGGCCCTCGGTGAAATCGATCGAGACGCGCTTGGCGCCAGCGGCGAAGCAGCCGCGGATGTCTTTCTCGCACTGGGGAATCGTTCAGCACGCGCTCCACTTGCCATCGCGAAACGGAACCCACCTCACTGACGAGATCTTCCACGAACAGATCCTTCGGGTAACCTTCCACGTCACCATTGAGCGGGTAAAGAAGGTACAACATGCTGGGAGCGATGACGGCCGTCTTCATGGGGTGAGACCCGCCGTACGGCTTCGACTTCTCGAAGTTCTCGTAGGCATACGTGGTATACCTGCACAGGGTTATCAATACAGAAAGAGGTACTATTGACTGTCCTTACCTGAAAGGCCCGCTTATCAGGCGAGGCAGTTGGCGATGGTGACCGTCGTCGAAGATTGCCTGTGGTAGCATTAGAGACTAGCACACAAAAGGGCCATATATACGTACAAAGTACTGCCCATCAGCCCTCAACTTGCTAGAAAGTCCCTTTCCGCCGAGAGTGCTGTAACGCATATAAGAATGGAAGTTCATTGGCATTGAGAAACGTAACGTACTCGACAATAGGGTACGTCGCGAAAGAGCTCGCCCTCTGCTCTCCGTCCGTCACGTACGTCTCGCCGGTTTGGGACATCCGGACGACACTGTCCTTTGCCGCCTTGTCCTGTTCCTTCACCAGATCCTCTTTGGTAATATTTCCTGCATCGTAGTCGGCAAAGGCTTGCTGGAGGGCTGAGAAGAGCAGTGTCAGGGAGAGAAGTCTTCACAAGAGCAACGCGTCTCTTACCCATGGGGCGCGGCAGCGAGCCGACAACTTCGGTGGGGATAGGCATGATCCTGGGACACAGTTGGCTCGAATATGGTCAGACCAAGCAGAGATTGATGCAGCGATGCTCTGAAAGTGGTGTTGTGTGCTGGAGTGGGGTTAGAAGGCCTTCCTGTCGTTTGGGGCATGTAGTGGTCCCCGCGTGCCCTCAGGATTCGGCCATTTCGGCCTAAGCGTGCCGGCGTCCCACACCAAAGCGATGCCGAGAATCGTACCGAGGGATGTTGTGTTTCTTTTGCTGGAAGGAATTCCTTCAGACATAGTACACTAATAGTAATAGGATCAGACGCTGGAACCTGGAGGTTCTGGGAAGGGTGACAGAGAGCCGTGGGATGTGAATTTGCGGGGTAGAAATACCGCTATAAGGGTCGTGCGGTTCGACGGGCGAACAATCTTCCAACAGACCTGCTTACAAACCGGCGACATGCAGGTCTTAACCGAGTGCGCTCTCACAGATCAACCAGAAATATATTGATCGCGCAAACAGCACAAAGCTATGCAGCGGTACCCGTAGAGATCCCCCGCGTTGTCAATGGGCACGGACGCCATTCAATTACTCGCCACTCTAGATTCCGTCTGGATAGATGAAAGATATCTACACGTACCAGCATCCCCAAGCTTATTTGGCGGCGTACTCCTTGATTACACTGCTCGGCATTCGGTGCTTCCCTGCGGGGACGAAGGGAATACTATAGCCGAAGCGCGTTGGTCCTCCGGACTTCAACCCCTCTGGCGTCTTGGTCCACCTCTCGTCATTCGCCATAGCAATGACGGTCACCCGAAGGCCATATCTGTACTCGGGCGTGCCGAGGTTGAAGCCCGACTGGCTGTCCAGAACCGAGACGAGATCTGGGACTGATGTAAGGATCTCGCGTGTTCCGTCCGCCTTGTCAAGGTAGGCAGCGATATTCTCGTTCTGGAATGGAATGCGAAGGAGATCGTCCGGTCCATATGTGGGAACGGAAGGGTCTTTGCTGGTTTCGTCTTGTTCGTCATCTTGCAGAGTAGCGATCGTGACCTCTCCCCATGTCCACCCGGCTCGCACTTCACGCTTGACATCGACAATCTTGCCGATGAAAAGGCACTTCCCATTCTGAACTTCCAAGATGGCAGCAGGTACAGCCTTCAGGTCGTTCTTTGAACGGCACAGGGCAATGGCTCGACCAATACGCCATGACTGGGAGACTGTGTACTGCACGCCGTAGTCTTGGCATTGCTTGCGTGTTAAGGGAGCGAGAGCCAATGCAGCACATGAGCCCATAGTAGTACAGACGTTGCGCATGATGATCTCGACGGATTTCGGCTCCTTCGCGGTATGTACAAGGACCGAGTTCCCGATACCATCAGCTACAGCACATGGCGTGATGGCATTGGGAATGCGGAAAGTCGAAGGTAGCGTTTGATCCAAGTTGGGATACGCACGGCCGATAAGATCACAATCGAGATTTACGACACCGAGGTCACCCGCCACGACAATGGGAACCAGGCCATTTCCTCCACCGATTTCATCGCTGAGGATACCCGATATTTCGGTCACGTTCAAGTGTGTCATGAGCGCATCCAGAGCGGCCGGTATTTCGGTGAAGCCGTTAATTCGCTCCCCCATGACACTCGGCGATCCCATGATTAACGTCCGCATGAACAGCATTTCGGCTGGAACGTCGTCTGGATCGACCACTTTGAGGGGCTTCCCATTTCGAAGGAGTTGTTTGCACATTAGCATATAAGTGTACGGCGTTCCACCACCGCCGGTGCCGAGCACGTATGCACCTTCAGCGATCCATTCGAGATCGGTTTCTGAGAGCATCCACTCCCGCTTCTCGTTGATGGTTGGCTTGTATGCGAGTATGTCGAACTTCTGTGCCTCGTTTGCCTTCTTGAGTACTTGTTTGGGTGGCTCGACCTCCTCGTCTTCTTCCGGGATCATCTTGATGTCATCCTGGCCGATACCGGACGCACCCTCCGTACTGAGCTCGCCAGTAGCTTTGACGATCAGGCGCGTTGCCTGGTTCTGGACATATTGAACAGGCAGGTTCTGGACTTCGACGACTGCAACCTTGCTCGCGTCAGCTCCAGCCGCGATAGCACGTGCAATAGCCTCTTTCTTGATCTTCTCGAGGACCTCATCCAGTCGTCTGCCTTCTAAGATTTCGATGGTATCGACTTCACCAGCGACCTTAGCCATGGCGGCACCGACCGCGTTTGCAACGGCGAAGAAGGGTGGACGAAGGATTTCGGCAACACCCTCAAGAGAATCAGGAGCGATGATGGAGCCACCCCCGACCATGAGAACAGTTGCGTCCTCGGGGGTCGTCTTCATGCGGTCGATGACGTTCTCGAGTTGTTTCTTGATGGATAGCTGAGCGGCAGCAGCCAAGTCGGGGGTAACGTCTGCGATTTTCGAGGTATCGCCAACGTCTGCCCGGCCCAGCGAGACAGCGATGTCAGTTGCAGTAAGAACATCGCCGCCGAACACCTTAGCGTCGCGTGTGATAAAGTGGCCAACGGAATCGGGACCAACCGTCGTCTTTCCCGTCGTATCGTCGTGTCTGACTCTGGAGCCACCGCCGAGGCCGATGCTGAGCAGATCAGGCATAGCGAAGGATGTCCTAACGCCACCAACCTCGATGTATGCAGCGGCTTGACGAGGGAAGCCGGAGGGTAAAAGCACGCCAATATCGCAAGTTGTGCCGCCGAGATCGCACACGATAATCGACTTGCTGGAGTCCTTGCGCAAATCCAGACCAGCAAGGTAGGACGCTCCACGCATGGAGTTGGTCTGACCGGATGCAAAGGTGCGAATAGGGAGAGCAGCGGCTTTCGCAGCTGTCGTCAAGGTGCCGTCGTTCTGGGTGAGGTAAAGCGGACACGAGAGGTTGAGACGCTGCATCGCACGCTTGAACCCGCGCATGGTACGCTGAGCGAACGTGAGGATAGAGGCATTGAGAACTGAATGTTTGTATCAGTGACTGAAACCTGATATTTGGCTGTGACGCTACTCACTGGACGCGTTCTCCCTCTCCAGCAAGCCGATCTGTCCAACATCGGAAGAGCAGACGACGTTGGTGCCCTGTCCCAGCTCTTTCAATACAATATCCCTCGCGCGCTGTTCGTATCGCCCCTCCGTATCGAGATTACTGAAGACGCCGACAAGGACAACATTGTCGATCCCCTTCGCCTTGATCTCCTTGCATTGGGCAATGACTTGTTCCTCGCCCAGAGGAAGGATCTGGCTTCCGTCGACTAGGTTTGGTCAAGGACTGAGATGGTTCAGAAGGCACAATCACGCACTTTCTAAACCTCCGTCGACGTAGCCGATGTGCCCTTCCATTATCTCCCTCAGTTCCGGAGGAAAGTCGACAAAGGGCGGGCACTCTTCTCAGAATCAGTCACCGCTGCACGCTCGGAGTAATCATAGCTCACGTTGAGTGTATGGTCCACAGATGCGAATCACAGCGACCTTCTTCAGCCTGCGGACATCTTGCTCTAGGACCGCATTGATGAAGTGCGTCGTTCCGATTGTCAGAGAGGTGATCTGGCTTGGATCGACTTTCGCCTCTTCCATGACCGTTCGTACGGCCGCTTCAATGCCCTCGGAGACATTGGGTGTCGTGGGGCTCTTGAACGAGGCAAGGATGCCGCGGTCAGCTTCGGCGGTACGGGTCACATCGATGAGAACCCCATCGGTGTTTGTCCCTATCGCCTCGCCAAATCAGCACATATTCACTACCGGCAAAGGTATGGTAACGCACCGCCTACGTCAACACCAATTCGAAGCATGTTTGCACTGGAATCGACGTAGGATGCAGACGGTATCCTTGTTGATCGTGCTGATAGGATGCCCCGAGCTTCCTCAACCCGTGCTTAACAAAAGCTCTCGTCGCTGGCAGGTGTTTGCCAAGTACTTCTCAAAGATAGCCGCGCCCTCGTCGAGACAGCGTATCTCTAACAAGGTCTGATCAGCGTCTACCGGCCATACCCCGGACGGACCATTTGCGGAGGCTGGACGGTGCAACGCATGTGCTTCTCCTGCTGACAAAGTGCTGACTCTTGCAATCTGACTGTTTCGATAAGGAGATGGAGACATGGAGCCGTAGGGAAGAAGTAGCCAAGGTCCTCTAGTTAGCATTGTATGTCGTTGCGATAGGCAGAACAGTGAATACAATGTCGGGTTCCAAGAACCCGTCTCTCCTTTCTGGGGAACGCGTTAGGGGCTGTGCGTCCCTGTTGATGGGTAAATGAAATGCCTTCTCCCCAGGTCTTGGCGTCCACTCGATGATACGGGCTGTTGAGATAAGGAGCTTATAATTTGGCTATCGTCCCGCGGAGTCTCCGCGGAGCGCCCGTTAGAGACAGCTCAAGATGCTTAATCTCGAAAAGCACGGACCTAGGCCGATTGGCTGGTGAAACTATACCGAACATCGACATACGTCTCTGTGTTACCTTTCCCATCGATACGGAAGGTCTGAAAGCGGCGGAGAACGGAGAAGCGACTTGTGTTGGTTCGGCTCCGCAGCAGGATCACCCCTCGAAACGAATGTGAGACTTTACTCCTGACGATTGCGATTACGTAGGAAGCACGGAAAGGGGAGCATGGTCGCCTGTGGGGTGTGCACGCGGTTTGCCGTTCAAGCCCACGTCAGAGGCCCCAGCTCACAGGATTCCCAGTCTAAATTTGGTTTACTTTCCACCTGTTACTCGAGTCACAACAGGCTATAATGCAGGGAGCGGAAAAACAATTCTCATCTATGATACTTGTACAAAGAAAGTCAGAGGCTCTGCAAACCCGAGATTCGACTCAACACAATCGTTTCGTCCCTCAGTTGGGACCGTACTCCTTGATGACACTGACAGGCATCCGATGTTTCCCAGCAGTGACGAAGGGAATGTCATAACCGAATCTCGTTGGGCCACCATTAAGAAGACCCTGCGGCGTCTTGGTCCACTTCTCGTCAGCGGCTAGGGCGATGACCGTGACGCGGAGGCCGTAGCGATACTCGGGCGTCCCGAGGTTAGAGCCAGACTGGCTATCAAGGACAGACACCAGATCCGGAACAGATGTGAGAATTTCGCGCGTACCGTCAGCCTTGTCCAAATAGGCTGCGATGTTCTCGTTCTGGAAAGGAATGCGCAAGATGTCGTTCGGTCCGTAAATTGGAATCGCAGAGTCCTTCGTGGTCTCATCTTGCTCGTCGTCCTGCAGAGCAGCAATGGTGACCTCTCCCCAAGTCCAACCTGCGCGGACCTCACGCTTGACATCGACAATCTTGCCGATGAACAGGCACTTCCCACCCTGCTCCTTGAAGATGGCTGAAGGAACTGCCTTCATGTCGTTGTTCGAGCGGCAGACAGCGATAGCCCGGCCAATGCGCCAGGACTGAGAGACGGAGTACGTCACACCATAGTCCTGGATTTGCTTGCGGGTGAGGGGCGACACGGCAACGGCAGCCATAGAGCCCATGGTTGTGCAGACATTGCGGAGGACGGTCTCCACGGACTTCGGCTCCTTGGCGGTGTGCATTACCAGGGAGTTACCCACGCCATCGGCCATCGCACACGGAGTGACCGCATTCTCGATGCCGAACACGGCAGGAAGGCTTTGATCCAAGTTCGGAAACGCGCGACCCAGAAGATCGCAATCCAATGTTACAATGCCAAGGTTGCCAGAGACGAGAATCGGAGCGATGCCATTGCCGCCGCCGATCTCATCAGTTATAGTCCCCGCGACTTCGGTGATGCCCATATGCGTCTTGAGCGCCTCCATGGCGGCCGGCATCTCGTTGCCTCCAGGCATGCGCTCCATGCTGACGGATGGCGATCCCATGAAGCAAGTGCGCATGAAAAGCATGTCGGCAGGCACATCTACGGGATCGACGATCTTGAGCGCCTTGCCCTTTCTGAGGAGCTCCTTGCACATAAGCATCGGCGAATAGGGCGATCCTCCTCCCCCAGTGCCGAGAACGTAGGAGCCGTCTGCGATCCACTCGAGATCGGTCTCCGATAGAAGCCATTCTCGGTGCTCATTGACGAACGGCTTATAGGATAAGGGATCAAACTTCTCCATTTGATTCGCTTTCTTCAGCACCTCTTTCGGCGGCTCGAGTTCCTCGTCCTCTTCCGGTATCATCTTGATATCATCCTGGCCGATGCCGGACGCGCCCTCCATGCTGAGCTCGCCGGTGGCCTTGACGATCAGGCGGGTTGCTTGGAACTGAATATACGTCACGGGCAAATTCTGAACGTCGACGACTGAAACCTTGCTGGCATCCGCTCCTGCAGCGATAGCACGGGCAATAGCGCTCTTCTTGATCGTTTCCACGACTTCATCGAGCTGCCTGCCTTCCAGAATCTCGATGGTGTCAACTTCGCCCGCGACTTTTGCCATGGCGGCGCCGACAGCATTTGCGACGCCGAAGAACGGCGGACGGAGGATCTCGCCAACGCCCTCAAGGGAATCGGGAGCGATGATGGAGCCACCCCCGACCATGAGAACGGTCGCGTCCTCGGGAGTCGTCTTCATGCGGTCGATCACGGTCTCGAGTTGCTTCTTGATGGATGACTGGGCGGCAGCAGCCAGCTCGGGCGTAACGTCGGAGATCTTCAGCGCGTCGCCTACGTCCGCTCGTCCAAGAGCAACAGCAATGTCGGTGGCGGTGAGAACGTCACCACCGAACACCTTAGCATCACGTGTGATGAAATGGCCGACGGAATCGGGGCCAACAGTCGTCTTTCCCGTTGCAGCGTCGTGCCTCACGCGGGACCCTCCACCCAGGCCGATGCTGAGCAGATCAGGCATCGAGAATGACGTCCTGACACCGCCGACCTCGATGTATGCAGCCGCTTGACGAGGGAAGCCGGAGGGTAGAAGCACTCCAATATCGCAAGTCGTGCCGCCGAGATCGCACACGATAATTGACTTGTTGGAGTCCTTGCGCAAGTCCAGACCAGCAAGGTAGGATGCTCCACGCATGGAATTGGTCTGACCGGATGCAAAGGTGCGAATAGGTAGAGCAGCTGCTTTCGCTGCAGTGGTCAAGGTACCATCGTTCTGAGTGAGGTAGAGTGGGCAGGAGAGATTGAGCCGATGCATCGCGCGCTTGAATCCTCGCATGGTGCGTTGAGCAAACGTGAGGATGGAAGCATTGAGGACTGTACATTGACATGAGTACCGGT
The DNA here is from genome assembly GCA_001632435.1 of Calocera cornea HHB12733. Classification (NCBI taxonomy): domain Eukaryota; kingdom Fungi; phylum Basidiomycota; class Dacrymycetes; order Dacrymycetales; family Dacrymycetaceae; genus Calocera; species Calocera cornea. The sequence goes on along the minus strand of KV423939.1, from coordinate 138,543 downwards.
TATTTGGTAGCCGCCAAGATCTCCACTCACTAGAGGCGTTCTCCCTCTCCAACAAGCCGATTTGTCCGACATCGGAAGAACACACGACGTTGGTCCCCTCGCCCATTTCTTTGAGCACAATGTCCCTCGCGCGTTGCTCATACCGTCCTTCCGTATCGAGGTTGCTGAACACCCCGACGAGGACCACGTTGTTGATCCCCTTTGCCTTGATCTCTTTGCACTGAGCAACGACTTGTTCCTCGCCTAGAGGAAGGATCACGCTTCCGTCGACTTTCGAGCGGGTTAGAAGTGACCCCAAACCAGTTGATGTGATAACATACTCTGCAAACCGCCATCAACGTATCCGACGTGCCCCTCCATGATGCCTCGCAATTCCGGGGGGAAGTCGACAAATGGTGGGCATTCTGCCCAGGTTCAGTCAATGCTACCAATATGCAGAATACTGCTCACGCTGAGTGTATGGCCCGCAGATGCGGATGACCGCGACCTTCTTCAGCCTTCGCGCATCCTGCTCAAGGACTGCGTTGATGAAATGCGTCGTCCCAATCGTCAGCGACGTGATCTGGCTTGGGCTGACTTTCGCTTCTTCCATGACGGTCCGTACCGCCGCCTCGATGCCCTCGGAGACATTGGGCGTTGTTGGACTCTTGAAGGACGCGAGGATGCCGCGGTCCGCCTCAGCTGTGCGCCTCACATCAATGAGAACACCATCAGTGTTTGTGCCTGGACGCGTAGTATATCAGCAAGCGTTCGCCGCTCTTGAGTTCTGGAAAACGCACCACCGACGTCAACACCAATACGAAGCATGTTTACAGTCTGATCGAGTTGCAATGCGGGCTCGCTCGTCGGGCTTGAATCTAACAGGCTACCGAGTTGTGGCACGGGCAGTGGTTAATGAAAGCACGCGTCCTTCGAAGGCGGTTTGGAGAAAAGCCTCGTGGGCGCCGTCAGCTATCCTCAGTACGAGACAGCGGGTCTTCGCCAAGGTCGGGACACCGCCTATCGGCCATACCCCAGACGGACCATTTGCGGACGTTGAGACGCCCAGCATGTCTTTCCTGTGCTGATCCGGGCTGACTATATTGATATGACTGTTGGATAAGCTGATACGGAAGGCCGGATCCTTGGGAACGAAGCCGGGGCCAGGATCGGGCCGACGCCATCACAAAAAGCGGGCGAAGCTTGGGACCCCTTTTCAGACCCTTGGGGTTGGGTCTACCATTGTTGTGGCACTTTTGGCACGTTGCCGGTCCCTGGAGGGCTTATGGACCCTCATCAGGCCATATCGGTGCCTCATCTGAGGTTCAGGTATAGGGAAGTCAGAGGCAACGTTACAATGCCATGTGATTCTATTGTAACAGTAGTATAATATTGTGAGTAGGCCAAGATACAAGTATGATATGAGATTTCTGTGCCCGCTCCTACCCTAACATGCTGTCTATGGTATACCTGAACCTCTTACCTGAACCTAACAACCTCTCTATTTTGTTCGCGGTCTTCACACTCTGTTGCCTCTATTCTCCAAGTAATACTGTGCTCTTTGAATCTTGCATACCAATCTGCCCATAGTTTTGCACCTCGCACAATGGTGGAAGCTAGGGTTTGTCGACTCGCACTGGCAGGCACAATTTCAATTCCGGTCATAACCCAGTGTTCCACAGAATTCTCAGGGCCGGAGTCAATATGAAACCAGGCATGCTTAGCGCAAGCTGCAAGCACGTGTTTGGCTTGTTTATTGATAGGGTCTGGTCACGCTTGTGCAATCAAGCATGTAAATCAGAGCGACTTGTCAGTATATGACCCCCAGGCTGAGACCGACCTCCCACACACACCCTCGCGATAAACCTGGCCCCCACTCTGCACAATCCCTTCCTCCGCTAATAGTCACTGTTCTTCCATTGCAAGTCCGTGTCCCAGCTTATGGCCTATTACATGTAAGCAACACCTGAACCTCCATCCGCAGTATTGCGCTAATCTATGGGATGTATGGAGTTCAGGTAGCATTTACTCTAAGAGTCCGATAATGGTACATAAAGTAAGCCGGTTCTCCCTTACCTGAACCTTGCTTACCTGAACCTTGCATATGTAGATGCGTCTTTCCTTGGTAATATTATGAGAGGTATGCCCGTCTTTGCTTTACCTGAACCTCGCTTACCTGAACCTCGCTTACCTGAACCTCATACATGCAGGTACCGTATTTTGGTGACACAGCGTCGACCCACACAGCTGTGCATTCATCGAGACCATTGTACTAAAAGTGTTAGGAATGAGCCGGATATGCTTGTAGGTTTAGTTAGATAACAATTGAATGGTTATACCGGATACATCTACACAAACAGTGCCGGAGCGCACACAATCCTTTAGCGTGAATGAAAGGATTCCTCAGATAAGAGGTTCAGGTAAGGTGTATATCCGGTACAATAACACTGTTGAAAGTGCAAAAGGGCACACTGTCCTTATGAGGGCATACTATATGCATGAAAGAATTCTGATTATTGCAATTGTTATCAAAACAATAATGGTTGTTGGGTTTGTCTGCAACCAGCAGCCCGGTGCCTGGCCTTATAAGGGCTTGTGGCAAGGTCCGCAAGGGTTGCGGACATTTCAGCCATTTCGCACCTGGTCAGCCCTTATCAGGCCTTGTCTGTGCGGCCTCTTTTTAGTGATGGCATCTGGTCGAGATATGTAGAGTGTGCGGAGAACCACCTAGTGGCTGTACGACCCTTAGTATTGTTTGGGATATTGTTTGCCGGCGGGCCCTGGTCGTCATGTTCTTGATAGCCTGGAATGTCCAACTGCCCCACGGCGCCCGTGAGATAAGGAACTTAGAGTTTGACTATCATCCCGCGGAGACCTAAACGAGCCCCTGTTCGAGACAGCTACGTTAATGAAGCAAGGCACGGATCTAGGCCGATTGGACATGGACAATGCATTAATCATCAATCCATGTCCCTGACGTTTTGGTTTCACATCGATGCCAATGTCGCGAAACGGGAGAGAAGGGAGCTCTGAGCTGGCCAAGACCGGTTGTGCAAGAAGGTGAGACTGAGAACGGCTGTTCCATTGTACTATAGCATCCGACGCAAGTTTGAAGGGGGATCCCAATCGGAGCGCAGTCTAACATCTGTTTATTTGATATTTGTAATTCGAACAACAATAGGCTCTTTAGCTCAGCGAAAAGAGCAACAAATCTATCATCTACGATCCCTGTATAGAGAAATCCCAGAACCCTAGGGAAACACGAGAGGCGACTGACTGAAAGCCGCCTATGCTCATTTCGGGGCATACTCCTTGATGACACTACTGGGGGTCCTGTACTTCCCAGCGGCGACGAAGGGGATGTCATAACCGAATCTGGTCGGGCCACCCGAAAGAAGACCGGCCGGCGTTTTGGTCCACTTCTCGTCGCCGGCCAGGGCGATGACCGTGACGCGCAGCCCGTAACGATATTCGGGAGTGCCGAGATTCGATCCCGACTGGCTGTCGAGGACAGACACCAGGTCCGGTACGGACGTGAGGATTTCACGCGTGCCGTCAGACTTGTCCAAGTAGGCCGCGATGTTCTCGTTCTGGAAAGGAATTCGCAGCATGTCGTTGGGTCCATAGGTCGGGACTGCCGAGTCCTTCGTAGTTTCGTCCTGCTCGTCATCCTGGAGAGCAGCGATGGTGACCTCGCCCCAGGTCCAGCCAGCGCGGACCTCCCGCTTGACATCGACGATCTTGCCGACGAACAGGCACTTCCCACCCTGTACCTCGAAGATGGCAGAAGGCACAGCCTTCATGTCGTTGTTCGAGCGGCAGACGGCTATAGCGCGACCCAGCCGCCATGACTGGGAGACGGTATAGGGCACTCCGTAGTCTTGACACTGCTTACGGCTGAGGGGGGCTACGGCAACCGCAGCAGACGAGCCCATGGTCGTGCAGACGTTCCGCAGGATGGTCTCGACAGACTTCGCTTCCTTAGCGGTGTGCATGACCAAGGAGTTGCCGACACCGTCCGCCAGCGCACACGGGTAGGATGCATTCTTGATTCCGAACACGGCGGGAAGGGTTTGGTCCATATTGGGGTATGCCCGCCCCATGAGGTCGCAGTCCAAGGTCGCGACGCCAATGCTGCCGGAAACAACAATAGGGGCGATACCGTTGCCACCACCGATCTCATCAGAGATGGTGCCCGCGATCTCAGTGATGCCCATGTGCGTCATGAGCGCGTCCAGCGCAGCCGGCATCTCAGTACCGCCTTGCATACGCTCCATGCCGACAGAGGGTGATCCCATGAAGCAAGTACGCATGAAGAGTTTGTCGGCAGGCACATCTTCAGGATCGACAATCTTCAGCACGCTGCCCTTCCGAATGAGCTCCTTGCACATGAGCATCGGGGAGTAGGGAGACCCTCCCCCACCGGTGCCAAGAACGTAGGCGCCTTCTGCGATCCACTCAAGATCGGTCTCCGAGAGAATCCACTCGCGGTGTTCGTTGATGAGCGGTTTGTAGGTCAGGGGGTCGAACCTCTCCATCTGGTTGGCTTTCTTCAGCACCTCTTTCGGAGGCTCGATCTCCTCATCCTCCTCGGGAATCATCTTGATGTCTTCCTGGTTGATGCCAGACGCGCCGTCGACGCCCAGCTCGCCCGTGGCCTTGACAATGATGCGAGTCGCCTGGTTGGTAACGTACTGCACGGGGAGGTTCTGCACTTCAACCACAGAAACCCTGCCAGGATCACCGCCAGCAGCGATAGCACGTGCGAGGGCGTCTTTCTTGATCTTTTCGAGGACTTCGGATAATGACTTTCCCTCGAGGATTTCGATCGTGTCGACTTCGCCCGCAACTTTCGCCATTGCAGCGCCGACAGCGTTCGCGACACCAAAGAAAGGCGGACGGAGGATTTCACCAACACCCTCGAGGGAGTCAGGCGCGATGATGGAGCCGCCACCGACCATGAGAACCGTGGCGTCCTCAGGAGTCGTCTTCATGCGATCGATCACGTTTTCGAGCTGCTTCTTGATCGAGGCCTGTGCAGCAGCAGCAAGGTCGGGCGTGACATCGGCGATCTTGGACACATCACCGACATCGGCCCGTCCGAGAGCGACAGCGATATCGGTCGAGGTGAGGACGTCACCACCGAACACCTTGGCATCACGGGTGATGAAGTGCCCAACTGAGTCCGGCCCCACAGTTGTCTTTCCAGTCGCTTCGTCGTGCCTGACACGAGATCCTCCACCAAGGCCGATACTAAGCAGGTCGGGCATGGAGAAAGAGGTCCTGACACCGCCAACTTCAATATATGCAGCTGCCTGGCGAGGGAAACCAGATGGCAGAAGGACGCCGATGTCGCAGGTCGTGCCGCCGAGATCACAGACGATGATGGACTTGCCGGATTCCTTGCGCAGATCCAGGCCAGCCAGGTAGGAGGCGCCGCGCATCGAGTTGGTCTGACCGGATGCGAATGTGCGAATAGGAAGAGCAGCGGCCTTGGCAGCGGTTGTCAGAGTGCCATCGTTCTGGGTGAGGTAGAGGGGGCAAGACAGGTTGAGACGATGCATCGCGCGCTTGAAGCCGCGTACAGTGCGCTGAGCGAAGGTCAAGATAGAAGCATTAAGGACTGGGCAATGTCAGTACAAGAAGCGGCACGTATCAAGCGGCAGGCTCACTCGATGCATTCTCGCGCTCCAGCAGACCTAGATGGCCGACTTCCGACGAGCACACAACATTGACGCCTTCGCCGAGCTCCTTAAGCGCGATGTCGCGCGCCTTCTGTTCGTATCGCCCCTCGGTATCAAGCGAGCTGAAGACGCCGACGAGAACCACATTGCTGATGCCCTTCGCCTTGATCGCCTTGCACTCGGCGATGACCTGCTCCTCGTTCAGAGGAAGAATCTCGCTTCCGTCGATCTGCAGGCCGCCATCGACATAACCGACATGACCCTCCATGATCTCGCGTAATTGGGGAGGAAAGTCCACGAAAGGTGGGCATTCTGTTGCAGAATAAGTTAAGTGTGATTTTCTGCGGAACATAAACACGTACGACGCGTGTATGGCCCGCAAATGCGAATGACAGCGACCTTCTTCAGCCTCCGCACATCCTGCTCCAACACCGCATTGATGAAGTGCGTTGTCCCAATCGTGAGGGAGGTGATCTCGCTCGGGTTGACCTTAGCCTCCTCCATGACAGTTCGTACCGCCGTCTCGATACCTTCGGAGACATTGGGAGTCGTTGGGCTCTTGAAAGACGCGAGAATACCGCGGTCTGGCTCAGCTGTGCGCGCGACGTCGATGAGGACGCCGTCCGTGTTCGTGCCTGTAGAGAGCAACGTCGGTCAACATCAACTGCATCAGACGCGCGTGCCTTAGCCCACATACCACCAACATCAACACCAATGCGAAGCATGCTTGCCATGATTGAAGAACTGTGATCGATGGGATAAAAGTCGTGCCCGTCGAAGGAAAGTTACTCCTGCGATCGTGCACTGACGTTACTTGATGGATCGAGGACTATAGTATCGAAATACTCTCACTCCAGACGCTTCCCAGGGTCGGCCCGTAGCTCGTCCGAATGCTGCATGTGGGTATCAAAAAATCGAAGTCGCCAGCATGGAGGAAGGATACTGACCGGCCGAGACTGGCCATGCGGCAGGGAAGCCAAGCCCCCTGAATAGGCGCACGTATTCCGCCAAGACATTTTTGGACATCAATGTATCTTTTGATAAGGTTTCCAAGCCTCTGAGTAGGCGCCCATTGACTTGGTTATGTTGCGGGGAAGCTGATAGCTGAGTAATAGGACGATAACGAGCGAACGTTGTTTCCTTTCCGGGCTTGGCGGATTCCTTATCCCGATCAAAGTTAGTGGCTGTGAAACAACACCCTTTTAATTTGTTGCCATCACCAGCGGTTTCTTGCACCTTGCGATGGGCCTATAGCATGCCTGGAATCCATATCACCTCTTTCCAAACAGACCGCTTGTGAAAATGATTGGGGTCGGCCATGATCCGCGACAGCTTCTCTGTGTCAAATCAAGCGCCCGAAGCTTGGGCGTGTAGGTGAAACCTGCTCAGGTTGTCATGCCTTGCTCTCACCCTGTCTGACGTCCAGCGGATAGCGTCAACAACTCCGGAGGCCGAGCGTCGGTTGCATAGGCTCCACCAGGCACACGACTGGACTGCGGGAACAGCCTTGCGACTTCATCGGAGCTCCGTATCTTGTCTGGCTGGTCAACTCGTGGCCGACAGCTGGCCAATCACCGGCCAAGGGATTAGGCGATCGCCCCAACCTGGTTCCGTTATTCAACGCGACGCTTCTCTCTCCCGTCGGTGCTTCTTGGGGGCACCTAACTTATCAGTATGAATTGGGCCGTCGTAGCCTTCGGGATACGGATAGCCGATATCTATTCACCATCCACCGAAGAGCATGACAGAGATAGCAGGCTGTCTCATCCCGGAACGTCCGAAGGTTGGTCTGAAGTCTCTAAATACCCGTCAGATCAGACAAACTCGACTTCCCCCTTCTTGAGAAGAAGCACCGTCACCCGCGTGCCTCAATCCGGTGAAGTCACCCCTCACTAGGACACACAGCTTTCCCTTTCACCAAACGAGTAACCACCATGTCGGCTGTGACCAGGTGAGCGTCACTGCTACCTTCTTCAGACAGCATCTTACCCCGCATTCTTATCACAGCCTTCTCAAGAAACTCGAGGTGCCTACGCATGGTGATGAGGTCAATCCCGATGGCACCAACCACTGGTTGCTCAATCGTGACATTATCCCTCTGCCCCCTGCACGTCGCACATGGGGCCCGTGGTCATTTGTCGGCCTGTGGATGTTGACAGCCGTCAACATCTCTGGCTGGACATCGGCTTCTTCTCTGCTCGCCCTGGGCCTGAATGTTTGGCAAGCCATGCTTGTTGTCATTATCGGTGAACTCCTCGTCGCAGCCTGCGTGGTTGGTAACGGCTTTGTCGGGTTGGTGCCTTCACCTCTACTAAAGTGTTCAATAGCTGACAATGAGATCTCCTTTGCAGTGCTATGTACCACATTCCTTTCCCAGTCTACAATCGCTTCGTCTGGGGCATCTTTGGCTCTATCCTTCCTCTGCTCATGCGCATCATGCTTTCCTTCGTATGGTATGCGTGCCAGCTCTGGTTCGGTGGCCAGTCCGTCAAGGTTGTGATCGGCTCCATCTGGCCATCCTTCTACACTCTGCCCAATACCCTACCCGCAAGCGCAAACATGGAGCTGAATGATTTCGTCGCCTTCATCATCTTCACGGTTATCTCGCTTCCCCTGATCTACATCCCACCGGAGTACTACCGCAAGCCTTTCCTGGCTGGTTCGATCTCTATCACGATCACCGCCTTCACCATCTTCATTTGGGCACTTGCCAAGGAGCACGGCGGCGGGCCCATGCTGACCGAGGCCTCCAAGCTCTCCGGAGTTGTTGCACCTACCGGCTCCAACCTCGGCTGGGCCTTCGTCTATGGCATCAACACCGTTCTGGGTGGAATCTGTGCCGGCATTCTCAATCAGTCCGATTACACCCGTTTCGCCGTCAAGCCTACCGACCAGATCTACTCCCAGGCGCTCGTTGTTCCGATCGCGTCTTCTCTGACTGCTTTCGTTGGCATCGTCGTCACATCGTGCGCTGCAGGCTTCTACCCCGACGTGAAGGTGCTTCTCTGGGCTCCTTACGACCTCCTGGCCCAGATTCAGTTCCACGGTGGTCCCGGCGCTCGTGCTGCCGTCTTCTTCGCCGGCTGCGCCTTCGTTCTCGCACAGTTTGGTATCAACGTCGCCGGTAATGCCATCTCCGGTGGTATCGATCTCTCTGGATTGTTCCCTCGGTACCTTAACATCCGCCGTGGTGCTTACCTCACCTCCGTTGTTGGCGTCGCCATCTGCCCGTGGCAGCTGCTTAACGTACGGATTCTCCTCGCTCTTTTTGAGAGCTCGCTGACAATCAGCCACAGGTACCGAGCACATTCCTCACCGTGCTTTCGTCCTTCTCGGTCTTCCTTGGCCCTCTCACCGGATGCATGATTGCCGACTTCATCATCGTTCGCAAGTGGAAGCTGAAGCTCACCGACCTTTACAAGGCCAACCCCGAATCCATCTACTACTTCTACAAGGGTGTCAACCCCCGTGTCGTTGTTGCTTGGGTGATGGGTGTATGGCCCCTGATGCCCGGTTTCATCGCCGCTGTCAACCCGACTATCACCGTAGCTCCGGGCTGGACCCACATGTACCAGCTCGCCTACCCGGCTGGCTTCGTCATCTCCGGCACACTCCACATCGCCTTCAACAAGATCTGGCCTCCTCGCGGTCTTGGCGAGGTCGATGCCGATGACTTCTTCGGCACCTACGGTCCCAAGACCGAGTATGTGCCCGGTGTTGGCGAAGTTTACGCCTCTTCCGATGAGCACCTCGATGAGAAGGAGGCCGAGGTCGATGCCCGTGTCGCACCCGCCGTTTAGGGATCCGTCGTTTTTCTTTCTGCTTAGTTTTTCCCGGGTACAAAATGACGCGAGGGTGATGTTACTGTTATGATATTATAGGCTTTCGACCTAGAGTACGATATGTGTACGTGCTAGCTATAGACGAATACACCAGATGGTCTTCGACGATGATTGATCATGCCTAGGTAATGAAGAGAGTATTGGGGCGACCTGAGAGCCCGCCCATCAAGACGATATGCTTGGTCTAGTATCAAACACTGTCCTCTCGTCCACTTGAAGAGTAAGGAAAGTAACGGGCACGCACTGTCAAGCCTAGCCGAATCAAACCCGGCAGTGCAAGGCCGTGGGACACGTAACCCAGGCAGTCTTTAAACGAGACACAACACCCCATCCAGCACTGAACATGGACTCCGGGTAATGAGGCTCGAGTTGTGCAGGCTGCCGTCGAAATGCATCCCAGAGCCAGTCGCGTTCATTTTGAGCAATGGCCTTCTCTGACAGGGCAGCTGAAACTTGGACGAACCAGATAACAGCTCCATCCGCCCTCAGAGGTACAGACGCTGCTGCACTGTCGCAACTATTTCAGCCGACGTGACAGAGCGCACATAAGACGACTAGGTCAGTCATGCGTCCCGGCCCCTCAAATATTGCCTGGGGGGCCGGCGCAACGGCACGCCTGAACTGCTCTCGTACCGCAATAACAGGGACTGGTTGGTGACTGTCTAAATCTTCTTCCTGCTCGCGACACGAGTAAACCAGGAGGACGAAGACGTGGAAAAGGGCCGGACCGGGGAATGAAGACGTCAAGAGAGGGAAGCCTAGAGCCATAGGCAGGAGTAGGACAGCCGTGCAAAATGCTGAATGACATATCGCAATCCGTTTGCAACCCACTATGGCAGTAGATGAAAAGGGAAGCGAGCCAGCAGCAGTCCATCGGCTGTCGTTGTCCAGCCTCGACTCGTTGTCCTCCAAGATAGTGACAGTAGCACAGCAAAGAAGAGACGCCACTCCAGTCCACCAAGGCAGCACGCAATATTCCAAACTACTCAGCTTCCCGTCCTTCGGTGGTACCCAGCAGGACAAGGAAGCGAGGCCGAGGAGAGTGTGCTACCGCGGGAGGTGGAGCGGTCGTCCAGTGTGGGATGGAGCATGCCCAATCAGCCTTGCCGACGGGACCCATGCATCCAACTGGCCGTCATCGTTGGTGGTTGTCACCAAAGGCCCAGGCTGATGAGGCGTGTCCTTCCCGGACGATGAGAGGGGGAGAGAAGGGAGAGGTGGGCGAGCGCGTCAGGACATCTGCGCTTCTCCAACAGCCCCGTAGCATGATTACAGCGGGGATCCGCTGCAGGCTCCTCATGTAAGGCAGGTGGCGAGCAGCTGTCGACACGCGCCGCCCTCCAGCGCCCGAGTGGGAGCAAGGCTGTAGAAGTGGTCGGCTGGGTGACCAAGGGAGGACGACGCAAGTGCGGATACTCAGGCACCCAAATACCTCACCTGCACACGTGGGCAGGGGGGGGGGGGGGGGGGGGGGGGGGGGGGGGGGGGGGGGAAAGCATCTCTGCACTCGCGGCATCCAACCCAGTGACTGTACGAGAGTGAAAGGAACGAAGAGAGACAAAAGGGGGAGGAGTGGGTTTATATATGTATGCAAGCCGAGCACTGACCACAGAAAAAGAAGGATTGAGAGCACAGTCATCCTCAGTCACGCCGCGGCGGCCGGTTCGGGAAGGCGGCAGAAGCAGAAAAAGAAGCAGAAGCAGAAGGCCGGAGGTTCGGAAGCGCGGCTGTGGTCGTTAGGGCCCGTGCGTCATAGCCCCGCACACGCGCAAAACCCTTCCATCCGAAGTCTGACGCGCCAAGCCCTTTGCACATTCCCAAACTTTGGTTCAAAATGTGACTTGTCCCGCACCTGCAAGACATATCACCGCACCAATACAGCATTACGCTACCGTATCCTCGTGGAAGGCGACCGGTGTCTCTTGTTGCGGTCATGTCCCGCTCCCGCTGCATGTGGGCGGGCGAGTGACCTCATGCGGCACATGCCTCCTCGCTCGGGGAAGTGAGTTGTTGTCCTCTTGGCCGGGAAGCGCTCCGCCGCTGAACGCAAGCGGCGTCTTGCCGTAACTGGGCATGCGCGCCTCATGTTGTCTGAGAAGCCACGCATGCACGGGGTATATAGCATCCTCCGGCGCGAGGAATGAGCATGTTCCCATTACTGCCCCCTCATTTGGAGCGTCTTAATACCCCTCCGCCCCGTCCTTTGCTCTTCGCTCTCACCTCCCTGCCCCGCTTCGTCTCTTCTCTCTCATATCCCTCTTGCATCGCGTCTCTAGCCGCGTCCACTCATTATCACCACACTCGTTCTCGCCAGCACTTCATTCACTTCATCCCTGCAATACCCAATACCCACCGACCAGTCAATCAATCAAGCAGCATGCATCTCCTCCCACTCCTCGCCCTGCCACTCCTAGCCAGCGCCCTCCCCCTCTCCCACTCCTCCCAATCCAAGCCACACCATCCCCGCACAGGCAGCTCCATCCCTCTCTCCAAAACCTTCACTCTCACCCTCCCCTCGGGCCTCTTGAACCTCAACGGCCTCCTCACCCAGCTCTCATACCTCAACACTAAGTACTCCCCGCCTGGATCGCTGGGGCTTGGGCTGGACACGAGCAAGCTGGAGGCGAAGACTGGGCTGGGCGCGAGGGGGAGGAAGGGGAGGAGGCAGAATGGACAGGAGGGCGGCGTCGGGATGACGGACTACAAGGACCTGATGTGGTACGGTCCTGTTAGCGTCGGCAGCGAGGGCCAGACGTTCATGCTGGACTTTGACACCGTGAGTGCTTTTGAGCTGTTGAAAGAAGAGAGAGGGGCTCATATATGCGCAGGGTTCAGCAGATATGTTCCTCGCTGGGAGCACGTGTCCCAACTGCGGCAACCACACACTGTACAACCCCTCCTCCTCCTCGACCTCCACGCCGACCTCGCAGAACTTCACGCTCAAGTACGGCGACGGCTCGCAGGCAACGGGGATGATCTACCGCGACACGGTCACCATCGGGGGGATGACGGCGCAGCAGCAGGCAGTTGGAGCTGCGAGCTACGAGACGGGCAGCTTCTCGCGAGACGTGACGAGCGGGCTGCTGGGCCTGGCGTACCCCTCGCTGTCCGCGTTCAATGACACCCCCTTCTTCTCGACTCTCATGGCGCAGGGCACACCCGACAGCGGTGTTTTCGCATTCAAGCTCTCGGACACGGGCAGCGAGCTCTGGCTGGGCGGGAGCGACGCGCCGTTCGTGCAGGGGCCGATCGACTGGACGCCTGTGACGAAGCAGAAGTACTGGGAGGTGGGCGTCGACGCGCTGCGCGTCGGGTACGAGGACACAGCTGCAGGCAACTTCTCGGCCATCATCGACACCGGCACCACGCTCGTCATCGGCGACTCGGCACGCGTAGGCGCGTTCTACGCGCTCATCCCCGGCGCGAAGGAGGACGCGAGCGTCGGCTCGGGCTTCTACTCCTTCCCATGCAACGCCTCCCTCCCCGGGATCACGCTCGAGTTTGCGAACGCGAGCCAGGGCCGGCCCTGGGAGATCGACCCGGAGATGTTTAACCTCGGCCCCGTGCGGACGGGGTCGAGTGACTGCCTGGGCGGGATCGTGAGCCAGGGGAACTACCCGTTCTGGATCGTTGGCGACGTGTTCCTGAAGGGGAAGAGCGTGCTGTTCGATATGGACAGGAACAGGTTCGGCGTCGCGGGCATCGTGCAGTAGCTGTCACGCTTCTCGGCACTTGACCGCACTACTGTATTGAACGCAGGAGAGGAGGGAAAGGGAGGGACTCAGGACAGTTTCATTATCCATTCGCGTGCGCACTTCTGGTGCAGCACCACACGCTCGCTCGTAGCACACACATTCGTTACTCACCCCGGGCCTTGAGCCGCGCATATTGTAGCCTTACATACTCCGCAATCCACGAGGCAAAATGCAGTCTCATTTGACAGCACGTCGTACTGCATTGTGCTGACTGGTCTGAGTATCTTGTACTAGTTTACTGTGATTGAGATAGGAGAAGGCGATGGGCCAGTGCGGAAGGGCGGATATGTGATTTGATTTGATGTGATCTACTTAGTGTGATTGGATGCGATGTGGGAAAAAGATAGGGGTTGCAAGCCGGAGGACACGAGGTTGTGCCGGACTGGGCGGCGGGGACTTCACCCCGCCCCACAAGCCACAAGCCACAAGATATAAGATCGAACCTGCTGGACCGCAGCCTATGCCGGGCCTTCCTCTTGTCCACTTGCTTGTCTGGATTGTGCGCTGCATGCTCTTCTGGGCGGGGCGACGGTTTGAGGACCGAGGCGTGGTTAACTTGTGCCGTGCGGTAGGCTGGTGCGTCTGCATGACACGGCTGTATGCGCGGGGGCAGCCCCTGCCGTTCCTGCGGCTCGAAGTCTTGCTGTCCGCTCTCCCGGCGGCTTTCCTGTACTTTCCTCTGGCTCTTCTCGCGAGCGCAGCGACGAGCCGCGCTGTAGAACGGCTAAGGACGACCAATGATTTTGTTTCATTTTATGCGTTTTGGCACCGCTGGGCGCGTGTACTCCCCCGGCGCGGGCTACTGTCCGCCTTCTGTTCTGACTGAGATCACGCATCCTCGCCCTGTCCCGATTTTGTACTCCTCCTGCCCGCCTGGCCCAGCATCCAAAGCCGAGCTTGGCGTGCCGCCCGAGGAGAGATCTGCACTGCGCTCACTCCTCGTCCTCCTCCCCCGCCTCCCCACCATCCTTAACAGCAACCTCGTCCCCCGCGCCCTCTTCAGCAGCAGCAGCATCCTGCTCATCCTCGACGCCGTCCGCCTCTGCGTCCTGCTCCGCCGCATCGGGCTCGGGCTCTTCGCCATCGTCCTCCGCGTCTTCCTCGTCCTCTTCCTCTTCCTCTTCCTCCTCTTCGTCGTCGTCGTCGTCGTCGGCGCCTTCTACCTTCTGCTCCGGAGGTCAGTGAATGCTTTCGCCAGCCAGCCAGCCGCAGAGCCCCCCCCCCGCCGAGCAATCTGGAAGAAGGAAGCGCAACGCACAGAATAGTCCACCCTCACGCCCCTTGTGCGCCGCCCGCCCTCGAGGATGTTGTCCTCGTCGAGCGCCTCGAGCTCGTCCGGGTCCACGCCGTCTTCCTCCTCGTCTTCGTCACCCGTGGCGATCACGGGGTCCGAAGGGAGAGTCTTTGCCCTAGGGGGGAGGGGTGGGGGGTTAGTGGGGGGCGCTTATGAGGCGAGCGGGGAGGGAGGGAGGGAGGAGGGTAAGGTGGCAGAAGAGGGGAAAGGGGAATGGGAAAGTGGGGGGAGCGGGGGGGAGAGGCGGGGAGAGAGGGACCCGATGGGTGCGGGGAAGAAGAGCGGGGGAAGGGCAGGGAGGACAACGGCACGCACTTCTTGGAGGAGGAGACGACGTCCTCGTCAGTCTTGCGCTTGGTGGTGGCGGCCATTTGTTATCCTTTAAGGGAGTGGGAATGGGGGGATGTGCGGTGTACGGTTGTACGTGCACCGAGGGAGGGAGGGAAGGGGGGCAGGGGGCACGGGGGGTTGCACCTTACGAGGGGAGGGGGGACGCGACGCGCTTCTTATACCCTTCCAGGCCTGAGGGGGGAGTTGACCCGTGCTCGCCCAGCCAGCCAGCACGGCACGGGGTGAGACGCGCCCGGTCCCGGTCCCGTGGGGCGAGGGGGGGAGTGGGCCGCCCGGGGGACGGGCTGGTGCAAGGGGGCTTGGGCTGGCCGGGGTGTGGGTTAAGCTTCACCGCCAGGAGGGGGAACCGAGGCTCCGAGGAGGGGCTGGCCATCCAGGTTGAGCTATGGCGTATGGCGTATGGCGTATGGGGGCCACCACCCTGCGCGCGGGGCCAGAGGGCGCAAGGGCTTCCTCCCTCCACGCCGGCAGTCTGTTGGATCGCACCGCTACAAGGACTGATCCCGCAATGACCAGAGGAGCACGTTCGTATAGCCCGACACTGGGGCGTTCGCGCGGCTTCAGACGGACGGTCGCGCCTTCGCGCACCGTGAGTTCGGGTGACGTGAGGGCAGTCGGTCAGCAGCGCGCCGTTCCTTTCGGTATTTCGGGAGGGATTGTATGGTGCTGCCTTTGGATGGACTTTTGGGGCTCGGGGTGCTTGGATCGATTGATGGTGGAGATTGAATGGATGCGTGTGAGAGATTTACTAGGAAAAGCTATGATGGCAATACAGTGCAGTGCATCATCCACTTGCTCGCTCTCCTAGTCAAGCACCCCAATCAACCCAACTTCAGTAATATGAACATTGCCCCTGAATTGATCGGCATTGTTCATTGTTAAGGAGTATCGAAATTATCAGACCGAGATCGTCGAGATCGATGAGCAGCGCAGCGCGTGAATGTTCTCGAACGCCCGCTCGCCGCCAGCGCCACCCTAACTAGTCACCGCCCACCGCTCGCGCACGACCCTCCGGACGACCATCTCACTCGGCATCCCCTCTCACGTGCTCTACGTCTCTCTGGCCCAGTAGCAGCAGCAGCAGCAACATGTCCTACTTCCTCCCGCACCTCCCCTCAGGCTGGCACGTCGACCAAGCGATCCTCTCCGAGGAGGACCGCGTCGTCGTGCTGCGGTTCGGGCACGACTGGGACTCGCAGTGCATGAAGATGGACGAGACGCTGTACGGGGTCGCGGAGAAGGTGCAGAATTTCGCGGTTATATACCTCGTCGATATCACCACCGTGCCGGACTTTAACAAGGTGCGTGCGGGGGCCGGGTCGCCCGCTCGGACTGCATGCGGGTGCGGTTGGGAGCTGACGCCCACGCCAGATGTACGAGCTGTACGATCCCTGCACAGTCATGTTCTTCTACCGGTATGCCCGCTCCCCTCCTTCCTCCCTCCCTTCCTGCCCGTCTGTGCTCACCCGAGGCGCAGAAACAAGCACATCATGATCGACCTCGGCACGGGTAACAATAACAAGATGTGCGCCTTATTCCTTCCTCCCCTCGTGCCGCGCGTTGTGTTGACACGGAATGCAGCAACTGGGCGATCGATAACAAGCAGGAGGTGCGCTTGTACTCCTTTTGGCCCATGGAAGGGGTGCTGATCTGATGGGAGGGTAGATGATCGACATTATCGAGACTGTTTACAGGGGAGCATCAAAAGGGCGTGGTCTGGTCGTGTCGCCGAGAGGTGCGTGTGCTATGCAAGACAGCAGAAACTTGGGCTGACCCAGCATGCAGATTACTCGACCCGATACCGCTACTGATCGCCTCGTCCTACGCCCAGTTGGACGGACGGAGGGCGTGGTCGTCGTTGTGCAGTAGATGGTTTGTACGAATACCTCACGAATATCATGAGCATGGTCATCAACTCGTGTCTACAGAGCCGAGCCAGGGGGATCAGGGTCAGGCAACAGACTCGACCGTCACGTCGGCCCTCTTCTCCGCCTCCCCGTCCGCCGTGCTCGAGTCGTCGCTCCTCGCTGAGAGCGGGGCGACCGCCGCGCTCCTCTGCACGCCCCACCCCAGCGCCCTGCAGATCGCGGGCCCGCCCGGCGCGTCCGCCACGGAGCGCTTGAAGACGTTCCCCTCGAAGACGGCGTGGATCTCCTCGAGCGGGATCCCGCGCGTCTCTGGCACGCCAAAGTACGCCGTGAGCACCATGGCGACGCAGCAGCTGCCAAAGACGAAGAAGGTGCCGAATTTTATCGTCGCGAGCATCGTCGGCGTGATCTGCGCGATGATGAAGTTGTGCAGCCATTGGGTCATCAGCGCGCCGGACATGCTCAGCGTGCGCAGGTGGTTCGGAACCGCTTCGGCGGCGACGACCCAGGGGATCGTCCCCCACCCGAAGGAGTAGCCGACGACGTAGATGTACACCATCACGATCGCCGCGTACGAGGCGGGGATCGGCGGCCCGGAGGGGTGGATCTTCATATATGCGCCGATGAAGAACATGGCGAACGCTTGCATCAGCCCAAAGTATATCATGCAACGCTTGCGCCCCAGCTGCTCCGTGCAGAGCATCAGGCCTGTGCCCGTGCAGATGACCTTGACGATGCCGTACACGCCGGTTGCGAAGAGCCCGGCGTTTGCGCCAGAAAGGCCGAGAGCTTCGAACTGAGAGTCAAGTTTCAGTTTCACTTGTCAGCGTGTCTGTGAAGGGCCTTACAATCTCTGGCGAATAATAGTTGATCGAGTTTGTCCCGCACCACTGCTGCCAGAACATGAGGATGATGCCGATCCAGCAGCGATACTATCTCAACCCATAAGCAACCCTGATATATGTGCATATAACTTACTCACGAAGACCGTGCAGTTCTCGAACGACATCTTCAGCAGCGTCCACATCGGCAGCTTCTCCTTACCCCGCACATCTTCCACAATCTCGCGCACCGTCAGCTCCAGCTGCGGGTCGTCCTCCGGCACCTGGCGGAAGTACGCCATGATCTTGCGTGCTTCTTCAATGCGGCCCTTCTCGATTAGCCACCGTGGGCTGCGACACATGGGCCATGAGCGGGAAAGAGAGTGGGAGGGAGAGAGGGGACGCACGACTCGCGCTGCGGGAGCATGAGGATGAGGAAGAGCACGCCGGGGATGAGCTGCAGGCCGAAGGCGATCCGCCACATGGCCGGGTTCGTCACCGGGGTGATGTTGAGCGAGAGGCCGTAGTTTGCCCAGTAGCTGACCTGCATACCATCTGAGCACCTGCACTCTTGACTCAGATATCCAAGGCGGTTGCATACCATGATACCCGTGACATTGAGCAGCTGCATCGCGCCCGTGCAGCGGCCCCTAACCTCAGGCGGGGCGCTCTCGCTCACATAGCTGGGCACGACGGCGCTGCTGAGTCCCACCCCGAACCCGCCGATAAACCGCCCGAGATAGATCTGCGCCAGGCTCGTGCTGTGCAGCCCCGAGCTCGTCTGGATCACGCTCCCGATCAGGAAAATGACGGTGGCGATGTAGAGGGAGGGGTAGCGGCCGAAGCGGTCTGAGAGATAGGCTGAGGCGCCGGCGCCGAAGAAGCAGCCTCTGTCGGCTTATGAGCTGTGCTGACAGGGATGAACAGAGACGGGAGGGCGGAGCGCACCCTTGCAAAGTGGAGACGATGTTCCCCTGGACGGCGGCGAGTGCGGTCGCGCTGAGCCCCTCGAGGCCGAACGACTGCTGGAAGGACTGCATGCCGAGCACACCGCCGATCAGACCCGTGTCCCAGCCAAAGAAGACGGCGACCATGTTCGCGCAGAGCGCGAGGACGTAGATGCGCCGGTGCCGGCGGATGTCGTCGAGGATCCCATGCAGGTTCATCCTTTGGTGAGCGGGGAGAGGGTGTCTGAGGGCTGTGGGAGACGGCCGTGCTCCAGACCGTTATTATACCCAGCTCGAAGGAAGACACCTCCACTTCAATCAACGTGGTGTCCCGCTTTAGATAGCGCGTATGCTGTAAAGAAGGAGAAGAAGAAGATTCGTTAGTCTCTTCTCACCTAATGGAGCTGGAGGCGTTCTGACGCGTTCGAGTCTATTCTTATGGATCGGCAAGCGACACTAATGGCTGGATAGTTGATTTCGTAGTATACTGCCAGATAAGATAGAGCGTGACTGTCGGCACGATATTGTGCCTCAGCATAATGCAGAGAGATGGACGGTTCAGGTTGGAATTGAGATCGCACAGTCTCACAGAGCATGCACGAGCAAGACGAGATGGGCTGGCGAGACATATGGGGCCCACTGTGTGCGATCAACAGCCGCGGCATACATCCATTATGTCGAGCGAAGCCGTGATGGGTGAACGTGGTTGTGGAGATAGGAGAGCAGTGGAGGCGAGGAGCTGGCAAGATCATGCTTCTGCTTCGTCTCGTCGGTGCAGGTTGGCGTTCTTGACTGTGGCTGTGTGAGTTAGGGTTAGACAGGGTTACTGACCCGCGTGTTTCTGACGCGGGTGCGTAAGTTGGCCGGAAGCGCACCCGAAGGCTTGTACGCGCGGCACAGCGTCGGTCGCGCGGTCTCACGCTCACGAGAGCACCAGGGGAGTGAGGAGCGCGTCAGGCCAGCCGCTGCGGCCGGGTCAGTTGCAATTGGCTGGACAACGCGCAGAGTCTTTGGCCTCCCCTCAAGTCGGGACTCGGGGGCCATGGGATCATCCATCCATCACCGCTCATCGCACACTGGTCACCCCCCGCGAAAAAAATACATATACAAACACCCCCGGCTGGCGCACATCCCCCAGCAGTTGGTCCATCCCTCCCCCCATCTCTCCCCCCTCTCCCACCGTCTTTTCCCCGTCGAAATCCGGGCCTGCATCGCACCCCACCGCCGGACTATCTCACCCTGCCTCCGTATCCTCCCTCGCACCGCCGGAACACCTCGCACGACGCGCCGCTGGGCCCAATCCGCACCCAACAGCCGCATTTTGACGCGGCAGACACCCCCAACATCCGCACGTCGCGCGCATGGACGTCGATTCACCACCTCGATTACCCGAAAAGGAAACTTCACCTCGGCACGCATCCTACTCGCCCCTCTCGCCCGTGCCCATCTCCCAATCCAACTCTCCCTCAGAAGCACCCCCGCCACCGGTAAGTACTAATGGAACGGCAAATAAACCCTCGTCGCCCGTCAGCCCCCTCCGCCCAAAATCAAATATCGGCCTCGAAATCCCCATGATCGACCTCACCGCCGACTCGTCCGGCGCGCCTTCACCCACCAACACCCCGCCGCGTCCGGCGCACATCCTCCTCCCACACATCCAACTCCCCGTCCTCCCACTCAAGACAGAACAGCCGCCCACCCCCTCCGTCATCCCGCCCACCCCGCTCAAGCCCGAGGATGCGTCCAACCCACTCACAGGGACCGTTGAGGATGCGCCCGCGAGCGACGTCGAGATGAGCGGGCCAGAGAAGGCGGGGCCGAAGGTGAAGAAGCCGCGCAAGCAGCGTGGCGCTGCCTCCCCCCCGCCAACGCTGCCGCCACCGCCGCCACCGCTCCCGACGGTCAGGCTCGACATTGCGCTCGGTGGCCCGTCGGCGTACATGATCAACGTGCTCGAGCTTGCGCGCGAGTCGGGCCAGCGCAACCCCACCCCGCCGCCGGTCGTGCATAGCGACGAGAGCAGCAGCAGTGATAGCGAGGAGGATGTCAAGAGGAAGGGCAAGCTTGGCGTCGGGAAGAAGGGTGTCAAGCACATCTCGAGGAGCAAGCACTACGACCTCGACGACCCGTTCATCGACGACTCGGAGCTCATCATCGACGAGCCCAAATACATGGGCATGACCAAGCAGGCCGGGTTCTACGTCAGCAGCGGTAGCGTCGCACTTAAGCAGTGCGTGTCTCTTTCTCGTGTCATGCTCCCGTATATGCACATGTACTAACTCCGCCCCAGGGACCCAACCGCGAAACGGTCCACGAAGCCAAAGGTCAACATCCTCGGCCGAGCAGGCTCGTCAAAGCCGCGCCAGCCATCGATCGTCTCCACCGGCCCGGGCATACCGGGCATAATGACGCCGTCGAAGGATCCGGCGATGCGCGGCGCGCTCTCGCCGACTCAGGACGAGGGCAAGGGCAAGAAACGCATGCTTGAAGCCAGTGTGACAACCCTTCAGGACGAAGGTGCAGCGAAGAAGCGCAAAACGCTTGTTGCTGTGGTACGCTGTCTCTTCAGCATGGCGTGCGGTTGCTCATCGTATTTGTGTAGGATCCGTTCTCACCCGAGCTGGATGGCATGCTCGAAGAGCTGCGTGAGGCTGTCGAGAGAGGTGCGCCCAACATGTCCAACATCATCTTTCAGGGCCTAATCTGTGGCTTTAGAATCCTTCGAGCAGAAAGGCAAGTTCCCCCAAAGCCTCAAGCCCATCCTGGAGCGTGTCTCGCTTTGGGCGCTCAAGAACGGTGAATATGGTGACAACTACTTCAATGTCATGCCCAAGATCTTCCCGTACAACCGGTACACTATGATGGTGCGCGAAGCATAGATTACTCAATGCGCACGTGGCTAATGTGAGCATATAGAAACTGATCAAGAAGATGATGTATGCCGACCATCAAAAGCTGCTTGCGGACAAGACCGAGGAGTTGCTCATCCTGCTGAAGAGGGAAGTCGACGCGCAGCGACCGAGGGCTGAAGCAGAGTACGAGGCGGCTCTGAAAGTGTACGAAGAACATCAGGCGGCCAAGGCGGCGGGCGGGAGCGCCCCTGCAGCTGCGCCGTCCGGCACACCTGGCACACCGAACGCTATGCAGGTCGATGCACAACCGCCTGCTACGCCCGATGCGAACAGTTCAGGTATCGACATGAATCAGAAGGAGGAGAAGGCACCCGTGAAGCGCTATAGGTGGACAGAGAAAATGAAGGAGCTGCTTTGGCAACTTGTGGAACTGAGCAATGCAAGTGCTCAGCTGACGAATGAGAAGGCGTATGTGCACCACAAATGCCGTGATGTATTGATCTGACTTCCGGACAGTCAATTTGACGGCAGCACTTCCAACGTATCTGAGCAAGGATTGCGAAAGGATCTGTACAAGCGAGTACGTAATTTTTCACCCGGTTTTGAGAGGACGCTAACCTCGGGGTTGCAGATTGTTCAGTGCTTCCCTGACGGCTGGATGCAGAGTACCAACATCTCCCGAGAAGGTACGCGTTTCGTTGTCTCAGTCCGGATTAAAATGACGTTATGACGCAGTGAGCATGCTGAAGAAAAAGTACACCAAGGAGACTGAGAGGGACGACTTGGAAGAATGAGAGGGTTGAAGGGGTTCCTGATTCGCGGCTCAGACCTGTACCCTTTTGGCACCGGTCTAGAGCCCTTTTGTACGCTTTGGGGTATCTTGCACTTTCCCGTGGGCGTGTACCAGCACTTGGCTCCGGTCCGTCCTCTTTTGACACCGCATCATTCTGCTTGTTTCTCCTTGCAACGTTTTCCCTTGTTGTTGTTAAGCACTGACGCTGAGTCGATAAGACCTAATGAACACCTCATTCCTTGCTGCTATGGTCCTACCCAGCAGTCGACCTTCTGCGGGCGCAAGACCTAAGTACGCCACATTCCTTGCTGCCCTGGCCCTATCCACCAATCCCCCTGTCGCGGGTGCCGATGTGCCGCTCATCAATCTTAACGTTCACCAGGTGTTTCCTCGGATAAGATCTCCGTCAGCGACATGCAGTTTTCAGCAGGGTCACGGCGTCTACTCCAAGATGAAGGACCCTTTGAACAAAGTCTTACATCACTCTTCAAAACACTTGGCCCTACTCAAGAGCACTGTACCGGGAACGAGAGGGTTTCCAGCCGCCGCATCACACACCGCACATCCGACTGCATAGGAGTGCAGTGCAAAACAAGTCCCAATTTTCGTGGAGTCAGACGGACGGTAGGGAGGAGTAGGGACAGCCGGAACAATGCGGGACCGGTTGGGACCGCCGCGGAGGCCTAGTTCCGGTCAGGGCCGAACATGATTATAAGGGACTTCTCACGACGCGTCGAGACCGCCCGTCAGGCAAAGAAGCCCTACGCGCCCAAGGACCCTACTCCCGCCCTATTGACTCGCCGATAAAAGCAAGGCGTTTCCCCACCCCGACTTCACCTCCAAAGTGCTCACACCACCTCCACGAACCGCCCTAGGATCTATTCGTCGCTCCAGACAGATTAACCATGTCTCTCCTCCTCCCCTCTAGGGGCGCAATCCGCCCACTCTGCACACGCCTCACCGTCGCCCATGTCCGCTGCCTCTCCTCGACCAGCAGCAGGTTCTTCACGCCAAACAAGTCGAACGAGGGCCCCGCGCCCACAGAACCCGGCCGAGTCGGAAAAGAGGAGACGAGTGTGGGGAGTGAAGGATTCCACTACAAGGGCAAGCTACGGTTGCTGCGAGACCTTGGACTTCCCCTAACATCTTGAGAAGACGACCCTGTTCAATCGCCGCGTGTGGCGGATGAGCTGAAGCTCAAGGGCTCGAGCAACCTTGCGTTCGGCGATTGGGTGCTCTTCCACCCCGTGTACTCCCCGGATGAGCTCAAGTCCGTTGACGTTGTGAGGCATACACCCCTCAACTTCAGCGACAAGTTCATCCGGGATCTCGTCATCTTCACACGCAAGGCCTTCGACTGGGTGTCTGGCTATACGCACAAGGAGCTCACTCCGGAAGATGAGAAGCTCTCCGTCGAGGAGCTGAGGAAAAGGGGCTGGATTCTTGACGACAAGGCATGGCTTGCCAGAATCCTGTTCCTGGAGAGCATCGCTGGTGTGCCGGGGATGGTGGCAGGGACTGTGCGCATCGATCTTACTTCTACAATGCATCCCAGTATTGATCATTGTTTTAGCTCCGCCATCTCCGCTCTCTCCGTCTCATGAAGCGTGACGGCGGCTGGATCCACACGCTTCTTGAGGAGGCCGAAAACGAGCGCATGCATCTCATGACCTTCATGACCATCCGCAAGCCCAGCTGGTTCTTCCGCTTCATTGTGCTTGGCGCCCAGGGCGTGTTCTACAACGGGTTTTTCCTGGCCTACCTCATCAGCCCACGCCTCTGCCATCGCTTCGTTGGCTGCCTGGAGGAGGAAGCTGTGCTCACCTACACCCACTGCATCAAGGAGATCGAGGCGGGACGCGTTCCCGAGTGGACGAACGCCCCCGCGCCACAGATCGCGATCGACTACTGGCGCCTCAAGCCCGAGGCAACCCTGCTCGATACCATCTACGCCGTGCGCAGTGACGAGAGTACCCATAGGTTCGTCAACCACAGCTTTGCAAACCTGAGCCCCGAGGACGGCAACCCCTTCGCCGTCACAGAGCCCGACATGAGCGTGAAGGGCAAGGTACCTGGGTCAGTATCTCTTTTCGCGCGACTCTGTTGATCCTCACATCTCTTCAGGTTCACCAGGGAAGAGTCTGAAGTGTTCGTCGAGCGTGAGAAGGAGCATCTCCAAGACGCCGAGAAGCTCGTTGCCAAGGCAGACAAGGACCTTGGCCTCGTCGAGAAGGCGAAAGAGGAGCGGGCCACTGCGGCTCACGCTATCCAGCACTAACCGTGTTGGGCTATTAATGCCCTACGGTTCCCGTATGATCGTACTGTACTAATCCGGATGGTCACCATGGAAGTCTTTCAACTGTCCTCTCCTGCTTACATCAATTGGCTTCCCTAGTAGGACGCTGTCGCTACCTCGGCTGGTTCACAGCCTTGTTTCACATGCCGTCATCCACTTTTCTGTTTACTATTCACTCTCTGTCTGGCGCATTAGCGCCGCTGCACCTCCGCTCAATTGTATCTCTAGTCACACGCATCCTTCCAAAATACGTACCCGCTGAAACCAAATCTGTCCACACCTAGATGGCAGCGAATCTACTTGTCAACAATAATGATTTCCACGAACATGCAGTCATTCATGCCAGCTGACTCCTTGCATGGCGCATGGCGCAAATTATGTACAGGAATGATCTTCCATGTCTCAGACCAAATTGTTACCAACACACACTCTGCTTTACATGCTTGCTACGCTCAATCGAGCTTTACGACTAGTTCCGAATCATCCTTATACGCCTCCAAGAATCCAACGATACCGCCCTCAAGAACGAGGCTCTGGCTGGTCGTGATTCCTTCTTTCGCGAGTGCGTCCTTGTACCAGCCCGCGGCACGAGTGCCTCGCGAAACGGCTTTGCAGCTCTGGCAATGGAAGATGACCTTGGGGATGTTTCGCAATAGGGTGACGATCGTTGGGACCGTTGGGTAGAAGGAGTGCGCGGGCAAATTCAGTGCGCCTTTGATGAAACCGATCTACATACGTAGCCTACCGTCAGTCGCGGGTCTCCGTGAATCTGTCATCGCGCCTTACTTCAAAATCGGTCCTTCGGAGGTCAATGACAATATAGTCTACGCCTGCCTTCTTGGTCCTCATGAGCTCGACAAGCTCCTTGGCCGTTACGGTCGGGGTATCCCAGGACGGCTCCGGGAAATCTTCGTACCACTCTTTCGGCTGGTTATCCGTGTTGGCCATTGCTGCTTTATGATGAATGTCTTGATAGGTGATTGTTATGAAGAGGGTGGTCGCCCTGACATTGCCGCGACCTTGGAGGTACTCAACGGCGGCGGCACGGGTGCAGTGGAGGCACCCGTGGACTGATCAGGTGACTTCCCTTTTTTGACTACTATATTTAGTAGCTAGATCCCGCTGCCTGACGCTGCCTCCTTCTTAGCATCGATTATTGCATATCTCTCAGATTCACTGCATTCGATTCAGTGTATAGATGTCATGGCTGGAGCGCTGGTGTACGTATGCGGTTCTAGGCGAAGCTGCTTCTGATAGAGAGCGCTTGCAGAGAAACACTCTGGCTTTCTGCACGCTGTCTGGCAACCTCGCTGTCATTGTGCGGTAAAATTACTCAGGGTATCGGTAATGTAGAATAACGCTAATCGAACCTCATCGCTGTCTGCCACTAATCCACTCATTGATCCGAGCTCATCTCCATCAGTACCCTCCTAACCATCGCCACGCCCTCGACCACTTTTGCGCGCTCCGAGGACTTGACATTCGGCAGCCATTTCGCGGCGAATTCCTCCGGCTGCCATCTCTGCAGCTCAAGACCGAGACGTTGGCGCCGGTCCTGTCCATATCCGAGGGCAGCGAGGAGGAAAGTTCGGATTGCCGACCGATCAAGGTCCGACAGGCTGTTCGGCTGCGCTGTGGACGGCCATGGGATAGATTCGAAGGTCCATTCTGGTCGTCGGGGCAATGAGGGAAGGGATGCCCAGCGGCTCTGGTACACGCCCATGGCCGTGTAGATGCGCACGAGCTCGGCATGATCCAGCTGCCCGTACAGCTCATACGGTCCCGGTCCGTCGTCCTCGCCCCGCCACACTTCATCGCTCTCGAATGACAATGCACCCTCGCTGCTCGTCGTCTGCCGGCTATCTATCCTCCCTAGCCCTTCCCGTGCAGCTACAGAGCTCCGCCTGCGCGTGCGCAGCCGAGACCAGAAGCCTCGCTGCGTGGCGTCATCGACGTCAACTGCGTCATCGTCGAGTTTATACAGAATATGGGCGCTCGGTGGGCTTGAATGGATAGGTAGAGGTGTAACTTCAGGAGAGAGTCGTTGTCCTGGGTAGGCGATGTTGTAGCGTCCGTCTTGTACGGCGCGACCATCGAGCGTGAGGCGTTCCCCGAATGGACCGACGCGGATTTTTTGTGAAGGGGTGATGAGGGGACCGTGATTGCCTCGGAATTCCATTGAAGATGAGCGTGAAAGTGTCGTCAAATGCAGAGGGTGCTGATGGAATAATGTGCGAGGTATGCAACGAAGGGCTCGTGAGGTGAAGAATGAGGCTGCGGTGTTCAGGCGCGAGGGGGAATACTTATACATGTTTGCAGCTCCGAAACGGACGGCAGTCGGCTGACCTCATCCTGTTGGAAGGGGCAAGAAACACCGCTGTTCTGGTATACCGCCCAGGAACACAGTACCCTTTACCCCCCACCCGGACCATGTCTGCATAATCTGTAATCATTCGGCCGAACTTTCGTGGCGTGACCGTGCCCTGCCCACGTTGTCCCCCGCCGACTTCCTGTGACTGCTTGGTCTTTTCTGGGCGACGAGCAGTTTTTGCTCGACATCCGTCAGACGCATCTCCGCCGAGGGAATACCCCATGCGTTGGATACGAGTGTGCACGTCGGTAACCGCGTTCCAGACCTCCACCCTGTCAGCAATCGGGTCTTATTAGGCCAGGCAAACGGTCAGCAGGGCAGATTTCCGATTGTCCGAGGATCTTATCACGCCGCTATCAGCTTCTGGTTGCGCTTCGCTGGCTTTTGCCCCACTGCTTCATGATGGCAGTTCCATTGGCACGAGCTCGGAAGGCGTCTTCTCCAGTAAACAGTGGAAAGGCAAGTTGTTGATGAGGCACAAATTGAGAGACTCCTTCCCAGGCCCTGCAGCGACGCACTTTGACCTCGAATTGTCTACGGGATCGCGGCCGAGTCCCGCTGGAAACAGGAGCGCAGGGACATTGCACCGAGCCCGTACTCATCTTCCTGCGTCTGTCCATCACTGCCTAGTCCGGTCTCCGCGCACTCCGAATGCGACCCCTCGCCCGTATGTAGAAACAAGCAATTAGAGCCGCGAAGGTTCTCTGTCACTGTAATCAACCCTGGCCATGACACGTCTCTATCTCCCCGCGGCCCAGTCCCCCTTTCCCCACAAAGAACAATTCAGTCAGCATTGCCGCGGCAGACCTCGCTCTTCCTCTTCTCGCTGGCTACCGTCTCGCACGTCGACGAACGCCCCTGCTTACTACTGTGCTCACAGGAGAGGGAGAGCCAGGCTCTGTAAGCGCACAACGGGGTGACGTTGGCGCTGCCGGTTGAAGTCCCGCAAACAGCAAGCGTCTGATTCGTTCCAGGCTCAAGATTGTGCCAGCACAGCCGGTCGGAGCATGACGCCCGACTTGGGGACAGGTGTATTAGGCGCGGCTCGGTTCCCTGCCCTTGCGCCTACATGCAGTCGGTGTGGTGTGCGCCTCGTCGCTTAGAGCCTTCTGTGCCTTGCCAGAGGAGCGGACCGCACAACCACCACCATACTTGGGCGCGAGGCCTCAAGCCGCAGCGTCACCTGCCCTAGCACTCTGTCATCGTCGGCGCTCCGCCTGCACTTGGCCCGCTTGCAGCGGCGCCCTCCCGGTGGACCGGGCGTGCCTGTCTCTTATCCCTGCAGAACATGGTCGAACCTGCCGATGCAATCTCTCCGCACTATCCGCAGTGATGTATCGCACAGTTTCGCGGCAGTCGGGTCCAGTACGAGTGCTCGAGCCCTGAGAGCAGGACGACATGCACACGCGAGCCATGGGTCGGCCTGGCCCTCTGCATCGCGCGTCGTCGCTACCCGGTTGTGCGAGCGCGAGAAGCTCGGGACAATCGTGCATGGGAGGTGAACGGGTGCTGGGCGGAATCATCGGACGGGGCGAGGCGAGGCGAGGCGGGGCGAGGCGAAGGGGAGGCTAAAGTCGGCAGCCGCTGGACATTATCTTACATTTGCCGGGGCCGGGCCGCTTCGGCAAGCTCACAATCGCCGGTTTCTGGTATGCGGGGAACGGATGGTATGCGGTCCGATAGCCGAGTGCGACCATGAAGCAGCCGTAAGACTGGCACAGCGGGTCGAGGGAGAGGAGCGGTCGTCCCGGGGCAGACGGACAACGCGCACGCGCACGGGCACGCGTCTGGGCGACTGAGCGGCACGCACGCCCACGCCCCGCCCCGAAGTTATGAACAACGATTTCTTCATTACGCCACAGAAAACAGTAAAGCTACTTTCAACTTTGTGTTGGGTTGCTCGGAGTCGGCTTGAGCGCGTTCGGGCTATGTGCAGCTACCAGAGAGATTGCAGATGCGATGCGCATAGGAGCTCAGAACGCGGCGGACTGACGACGGGGGAGCGGATAGAATACAGAGGTAGTGATACACTTTGTTAGGCGCTTGGCGCCTTCGGAGACTCTTGAGACTTGGAGATGGAGACAGAGCGTGAGACGGAGCGAGATGAAAGAAACTCGACACTTGAGAGCTGCAAGCTGAGACTTGGGGCTTGGGACGAACGATAGCTGAGAGGATAAATGAAGATATAGAGGGTTGCTATTGCAGATGCAGATGCAGGTTGTTGGTTCGCGGTCGAAGGTCGGAGATCGGAGGCGGAGGTCAGCGATTGGTGGGGGGGATGCAGTGCGCCGGGTGCGCGTTGTGCGTTGTCCTGTCTTGCTCTTGCCGCCGCACCCTTGGCCCGTCGGCCCGTCGTCATCTTGGTTGTAAGTGCAGTCGTGATGCTCGTCCTCGGCGCGCGTCCGCTCCGGCACCTACGGGCTCCACACGCCCCTGCGGGACATCTCCTCCTGCACCTCCCCCAGGGCGTTCACAACCATGAGCACGCCCTCGCGGACGCTCTGGCGCTCGCCCTCCCTGCACCTGCGCATCCAGCGGCCCTCGAACTTGTCCGGGTGCCACCTGAGCAGTGCCTGCCTCACGCGCTCTTTCGGGCCGAGGGAGGGCGAGTGCGAGGGGGAGAGGATGAACCGCTGGACTTTGATCGGGCTGAGGTCGGCGGGCGACGAGGGCGCGGGCGAGCACGGCCAGGGCAGGTCGGAGAAGCCCATGCCTACTGTGCCCGAGGCGCCGGGCGAGGTGGGGGAGAGCAGGGCCAGTTCGGCCCAGCGCGCTTCGTACCCCTCCCAGGCCTGGGCCAGGACGCGCTCCTCCGCCTCCTGCTGCCGGCGTGCGCGCTCGGCAGCCGCAAGCGCGCGCAGGCGCTCTTCTTCTCGTCGGCGAGAGAGCTCCGCTTTCGTGCGCGCGTGGTCCTGCGCGTGCGCGCTCAGCGGGTGCGAATGCGGCTGGGCGTGGGACGAGTGCCCGGAGTGCAGGAGCCTGGCCCACTCGAGCGCGGCCCGCTCCTCCTGCCTCTCAAAGAGAAAGGGGGGCACCGCGCCCGCCGCGCCCGTGCGCGCGCGCTGCTCCTCCTCCATCCTCCTCGCCTGCTCGGCCACCAAGACCGCTTGGGCGCCTAGGCGGCGCGCGAAGCTGCCCATCTGCGCGGCGTGCGCCTCGAGCGCTGCTGTCTGGGCTTGCTGCAGCGGGTGCGGGCCGAGGGTGGGCGGGGGGAACGTGTACATTGTCATTCTTCAAGTGTCGGGGGTAGGAAGGGACGGGGGGCTATGCTTGGTGTGTTAGCACGTGTAGGGCAGTGAGGAAAGGGGCGCATACATGTGGGCAGGATGAGGTTGCTGGGGGAGGGATGGACGCACACCGGCGCTCATAGACCGCACATGGCCCGGCCGTGCGAGGGCGTGGTGCGTTTTCGTGAGGGAGGCCAAGTTGGCGGGGGCTGCGTTGCTCGAGCCGCGGGGAGGGGCGGTGAGAGGGGGTTATATGCACCGCTGGGGGAGGGGAGGGGAGGGGGGGTGGCAGGGCGAGGTGGGAATTGTTGGGGGGATGGGAAGGCACGGGAGACAAGGCAGCAAGGGGAGGGGGATATCCGGGCGGGGATGGAATGCCCGGCGGGGTGTGTGTGGGAGATGGAGGCAGCCTTCCCGCTCGCCCTCGTCCTGTGGGGTTGCGTTCACGGGCAGGCGGCTACAGCTTGGGCGGTTGGGTCTGCGGCCGGGCTGCCGGGACCGGGCGGCGGCGGGGGTCCTCGTAGCGTATGGATCCTAGGCCTGTCGCCTGTCGCGCCTGGCCAACCTGCAACGCACAACCGAGCAGAGGCCGAAATCGGCAGGAGGACGCTGCTAGTTGATACGGTGCGGTACGCGTGGCTGCCTTGCGTCTGCGTCTGCGTCTGCGTCTGGGCGCGGGTGTCTCGCGACGCAGCAGGGGGAATGTTCGCTTGCGGATCAGCAGGGCTGACGTACGGCCTGGCGTTGGTGTGGGAACGCGGGCGGTGGCCGGGGATGGAATTCGCAGTCACAGTCGCAGTCGCAGGATCCAAATGTTGTTATATGTGTTTGGGTCGGGCTCGGCTTCGGGTTCAGGTTCGGATTCGGGTTCGCGCTCGACGTGTGTGCGTGGGCGTGCAGTGGGCACAGGCGCGGGCCAAGCGTGGTGGGCGCGAGGCGTGTGTGAGGGGTATGGTATCAGAGTGCTTGCCCACAGACCGGGACAGCAGGAGGGAAAGGGGGGGAGGGCGGTCGAACCGCTGGGCACAGGGCACAGGGCACAGGGTGGTGATCCGGATTTGCCTGAATGCACGGCAGGGCGGGGCGGGGCTGCGATGGAGGTGGTGGGATCCCTTTCCGGCGGCAACGCAACGCAACGTCGCTCGCTTCCCCTCGGTTCAGTTCAGTTCAGTTCAGTTCGGCTCGCTTCCCTTCTGCGCTTCCCGCTTCCCAGGCCAAAGCTGCCAAGGCAAAAGGCGCGAAGCTCGAAGCTCGAAGCGGAAGCGGAAGCGAGGGAGAACGGGGAACAGAAGCTGCAGGCGGGCGATCGAAGGGTGGCAGCCTGAGCGGCCACTGCACACCGCCTATGGATGCCACGGCCCTCCCTCCCTCTCCCAGTTCACTCTGCCTCCGACATCCGACATCCGACATCCGACATCCGACATCCGACATCCGGTCCCAGCACACAACACCGTGATCCAGCGCCGGGTTTCACCCCTCGGCAGGCCGGTCCCTGGCTCACCAGGAGCGGATGATGCCATCACCCCCCCTTGTCCCGCTTCTCGCGTCTGAGGTGGGTTGGAGGGCCGCCCCGGGCTAAGCGAGCATGCTCTGCGGCGGGCGGGTGGAGTTCCCTCGGCTGCCGCTCCATACAATTGATATGGATCATGGATTACACCACACAGGCTACGTTGTACAACTCGGGATGCAGCACAAAGCATGTACTGTATGGTTCAACCCCGGCGTTGGCCCGCACACATCGTACGGCATGGCTCTCCCACTGCACTTCCCTCTACCATCCTGTCACCGCAGCTCCCAGGATCGTACACAAGCCCAGGTAGATGCCGGGCTTATCCCGCCTCGCCCTCATGCTCTCCCAAGCATACAGTATATGCAGGAGTCATCCCTCCCGAATACGTCCCCAGTCCCAGTCCCAGTCCCAGTCCCAGTCCCAGTCCAGCACGTCATCTCCCCTACTCCCACCGCTGCGTTCTGTTCTCCCCCAGCAATCAGACCACCCAGAACTCAGTTTCAGTTTCAGACGTTTACGCTATCAGCGCTCGCAGCTCGAAAAGGCCCAGTGCCTGGCCCCGGCGTCGGACCGCACCAGCTCCAGGGGCAATGCTGTTAGGATATAAGATACAGAGGATCATCACGGTCCCCTCGGCGCGTGATACCGTACCGCCCAGTACTAGTGCATCCGCATCAGCGCGCAAGCGAGTGGGGGTGTCCCGTGGATCATGATCACTAGTAGTAGTACTGCATCAGCACTCGATCTGCGCCAGCCGGGATGGGATTGGCTCTTGGCCCTCGCCGTGGGTCATGCAACAGAGTTGAGTTGTGCGTTTCGTGTCTGGTCGAGAAGCGCACCGCCGCCGAGACGAGGAGTCAGCAGCGCGTGTGCCTGAGAACACGCTGTGACTTGAGTTGGTACGAGATGCGTGCTCTGTGCCCTGTGCCCTGACGCGCGTCGGGGGCAAATGTGTGCCCTCGCTGCCTAATATAGTAACAAGGGCACAAGGCTATGGGCTTGCGCCCATAGCCTTGCATGGTCTCGCACTCTTCATTTTATTTTAGATAATATTATCACCCTAACCCTAACACATCCCCAACCCTAACCTGAACACTAACCCTACCCTAACAGCTAACCTACTCGCTCCGCTCGCCCGCCCTAACCAATACCCTAACAGCACGCATCCTAACCCAATGGCACCCTGGCAGAGCACGGCCGCGTTGACCCAATTTCCGCTTTAGGCAATACGGAGGCAGATTGCCTCCGACGCGCGTCAGGGCACAGGGCACAGAGCACGCATCTCGTCGGCACTCCTGTGACTTGGGGTGGCACACCGTATTGGGCCAAGGGCCGGGATACCACCGCGCCGCTTCCCATTGCGCATTGCATTACACATGCTTATTGCATATGTACAGTGCAGTCAGTACATTGCCTCTTGCCTCTTGCTCACCCTCTTACACAGAGCACTCAATCAATCAAGGGGAGGACGGCTCGGCTACGCCCTACGCTAGCGGCTGCTCATCGCCCGAAGCGCCAGACGAAAGGGTGTTGTGCCAGTGGATGATCGTGAATATTCAGTGATTCGGGCAAGGGCTCCGCTCGGCTAGCGCAGGCCTGCCTCCTCCCCCGCCTACTAGTACATATATACCCATCCGATCATCCAACCCCCAAACCAACATACAGTACAGTACATACAGTTCCGCGCTCGCGGGAAACGGGTCTCGGTCGATCATCCCTCTGGCCCGTTGGAGGCTCGGTCCGCTCACGGAACAGGTTCGTTTCACTGCTTCGTTCTTCATTCAGCTGGAAGCCGGCCTTCCTTCCTTCCTTCCTTTGCGGCAGCCGACTGCGCTGAGTTGGAATTCGCCGTATTGTCTGCGGGCGCCGCAGCACAGGGCCGACAATACGATATGCGCCGGCCTAGCTCCCACAACCTCTCGCAGCACTGTGTAGCTGTTGCACTCGATTCCGACTCCATTTGAATTCCTCCATCGCACACAGGAAGCGCGCTCCCCTGTCCTGGTGCTGCGAACCCCAGCGTAGCCTATCGCGCGATAGAATACCGGCGAAGGAAGTTGCGTTCCCCCGGAGCGCGAAGCCGAGGCGACAGTATGTTGGCTGGCATCTGTCAATCCATTCTAATTCTAATTCCATCGCCACATCCCCATCTCTAATTTGTCTCCCTCGCTTCTGCGCTTCTGGGGCTCGGGATCGAGATGGAGATGGCGAGGGGAGATGGGCTCTGCCTGCTTCGGATTCGTGAGAACTGCTGTGTCCGCCGCGAAACAGCGGAGTGGCTCGGCAATGCTATCCATTGGTCGCTTGTGCCAGGCTGGGGCGCGGACTCGTGCCTGTTGCCACACTCCCCGCTTCGTCGCCCAGTCAAATGGATGCAGAAATCGCAAACTCGCACAGGTGTGGCCCCGCTTCTTGTCCGCGCCAGACCGGGCTATCGGGCAATGTGCGCGACACGCCCCAGTCTGGGGGAAACGTGCTCCCCACATCAGCAACGCCCGAGCGTTCTTTTCCCACCGCCGGGAGGCGACTTGATCTCTGACTCACTTCATGCCCAAATAAACTACCAACACCCCGGCTTGGCCTATCTACATATGCTGCACCTACCGGCACATCGGCGCGCATCTCACACGCGTATCGGAAGGGAAAAGATCGCGCTCCGGAGCGTTCGGCGGCATTCTGCAACACGGAGATTCGGCACATCCCACCTGCCGGCGGCGCCGCTGGTGCCGAAAGCTCGGCACAACTCGATTCCGCATCCTCGTGTTCCCGTTTGGAACACACCTTCATCTACTGGTAGTTAAATTCCCCACGGGAACAAGGCGGGACTGGTCGCTGGAACATGGTCGCTGGAATGGCTCAAACGCTAGTCGTCCCATCTGATGCAGTTCGATCGAGCACATCGTCCTCCTGCTGTTGAACCCTTTCGTGCGTCATTGTCTATGTCAAGCAGGATAATCATAAGGCATCTTCGGATCTCCCGAGGTACAGGGCCCTCTTGCGGGTACGGCCTATCACCTATTCTCTCTCCAATATGCGTTTCTATACTGGTCTTGACGACCTCTTCCTCGTGACAGAGCCAA
Source organism: Calocera cornea HHB12733 (assembly GCA_001632435.1). Lineage (NCBI taxonomy): Eukaryota > Fungi > Basidiomycota > Dacrymycetes > Dacrymycetales > Dacrymycetaceae > Calocera > Calocera cornea. Next base: position 103,873 of record KV423939.1, on the reverse strand, counting down.
GGGACATCAGTGCACCTCGACCGAACAAGCCTACTACAACAGAAATCATGGGAGGATCTCGTACCCCGAGGTGCATCTTCTGGTACAGAGATGACCTGGCTGCTCCCTACATTCTTGTTTGCGTCCTCGTCCGATATCTGGCCAGAGATAGCGGCCCTTGCTCTTCAGATGGGCAGAAGTATCGGGCTTCTCCGGGCAAGCGCCTCTGAACAAGGCAGTCCCGGAGGAAACTGTGTCCTACGCATTTCGCCCTTCATATTATAGTGCAGAACGATGCGGAGACGATTTCGGGCCTGGAGCAGCTGAATGATATGAATGAACACACATGGATTCCACGTGTCCTCGAAGGGGAAAAATCAGTGCATCGAAGTGTTTCTCTCGTCTTCAATTTCCTAGGGTCACGTATTCCCATTCGGTACAACAGCCGTATGACCTCTTTGGGTGCGCAACAGTGAAAGACTGTAAAGAGCCCATAGCTTCTGGTAGAAGTAGAAGAGCTGTCGCACCCCGCCCGTGCTAGTCGACCGTCATTAATCAACTCTACAGCTCACAGGTCGAGTACCTCACTTATCCGACAGCCGGGAAGGAAACCGTCTTAGGGTGCGCTCGGGCGATTGGTTGAGAAAGACAGTCGCTCTTCTTGAACTCGAGACCCTTTCTCTCGTCATTCTACCGTGACTGCCCGTGGAAGAAGCTAGCATAGGATCAGACACTTTGCCGCCCAAATGGAACATGTATTTCCGTTCCATCAAGGGTCGCGTTTGGCTTTATTTGGGCGTCTGGAACGTCGATATGCCGTTATCAGCTGTACATTAGAGGAGTCCTCATCACTGCACCTTATGCCATGACCGCAACCCTGACCGAGGTTCACTTCTTGCGCGCGCGAGCTCGGATGGATGACGCTAGCAAACGTATGCGCATGCTGAACAGGTATGTTGGGCGCTGCGCTGCATATTGGGGGTTGAATCGAGATCGGCAAGGCAAGCTTATGACCACGCCCCCAAACTTGGCGTCCCATTGCTGTACAGTTAGTCAAGGGCTGCTCTCTCTTCCAGCTCAGGAGCAATATCCAAGCATGATCGCTAATGACATCATTCGCCGTCCCTATCCTACAAACACGTACAATGGCGCCGCTCGCTAAAAGCGTGAATTTTGTACAACAGGGGAATATTTTGAGACGCGTACAAGCACAAACTAATCCTCGCTGACCCTCCTCCGTCGACCCCTGGGTATCGGCCGGGCAACTCAGGCGCCGCCGGCGAGCTCGACGATCAGCCGACACGCGCACTCGAGGAACAAGAAAGGGCTGCTGACGTCGCCGGACACCTTGCGTAGCTCGCTCGGGCTGGCGTCGCCCGGGATGCCATTGCTGTTCGGCGATTCGGCGCTCGGTGGAGGAGCAGGAGCGAAAGTCTCCAAGTCGTCTGCTGGAGCGCGGTAGTAACCAACGTTACGGAAGTCGACAAGGTAATTGGACTGGTCGACTTGGTAGAGCTGGAGATCCATGCGAACCTGGGGAACATGATGAGGTTGTGCACAAAGGTCACTCAAGACGGCGTACCACAACATCCTTCATGCGCCATCTGGTCTCCACAAAGTAGAGATCCACATCACGCTCCTTCCGCTTCTCCTTTGACTTGGCATCCTTTGCATCTTTGTCGTCGCCGTACTCCCGTCGGCTCTTCCACTGCATACCCAGAGCCTGCAGAGTGCCATATATCTCGAGCATGACCTCAGCGGGTGGGCTCCGCGACCGGATGCCGAAATGCCACTTCGGCTTCTGGCTCTTCTTCATCGGTACAGCGCCAACGCCATTGGATGAAGCGCTATTGAAGACGGACTGTGCGACCTTCTGCGCGGCATTGAAGGAGTTGAGCTCGATCGAGATCTCTGGCTGCATGCCATTGCCGTCCACTGCGCCAGGCATGGACGACTCGAGCACTGAGAAGTTGTGCCCAGCTTCGTCATCCTCCCAGTCGTCGAACTCGTCGTCGTCGTCGTCGTCCTCATCCTCCTCGTCTGAAGGAGGACTGTCCTGGCGACGCGCAGTGATTCGACCGGGAGTCATCATATGGCCCCATTCCAGCGGGCCGTCTTCCTCATCTTCGAGCTCATAGGCTACAGGTGGTTCAGAGAAGGGCTATGCAATAGTCAGAACCTTCACTCACGTTGACCCATCCTCCGCTTATCCCTCTCCAGCATGTACGCCACCTTCACCCCATTATCCTGCTCCATCTTGAGGGCATTCCATATATCCTCCCTCCTCACTTGCAGGGCATCTGCAAGCTCGTCGACAATGCCTTCATCAATGATGCCAAGACCTCTGATTCTTCCCTTGTTGCTTGAAACGAGGGAGGACAACGTTCCAACGACGGGATTTGAGGGCTTGAGGTAATCTGGAAGGTCCACATTGAACCACGGTAATGCCCTGATCTGTGGGATAGTGATACGCTTCATGCTGTCGACTACCAGCATTGATTGCAGAAGTTGACGCGTTTGAGGGTCAAGGTGGGCAGGGAGATGATATAGTCCGCCTGCAACCAAGTTAGTAACTGTGACACAGGTGAAATCTGTTTCGAACGCGCCATTGATCTTCTTGAACAGCGTCGGGATATAGTCATCATCGAACGGCAGCCGTCCGCAAAGCATGACATAGAGGATAACTCCACAACTCCATACGTCGATCTCGGGACCCGCGTATAGCTTCCCACTGATAACCTCTGGCGCGGCATAGTTTGGACTGCCACAGCTCGTCTTGAGGAATTCGCCATCGTTCACCGCGTTCGACAGACCAAAGTCGCCGATCTTGATGTTCAGCCCGCTGTCGAGCAGCAGGTTCTCGGGCTTGAGATCACGATGGACGACCTTGTGCTTGTGGCAATATTCGATGGCGCAGATCAGCTGCTGGAAGAAGCGGCGAGCCGCATTGAGCGGAAGCGGGCCATGCGCGACGATGTAGTTGAACAGCTCGTCAGCCGCGTGCTTCAGGGGGAGTCAGTCAGGAGACTTCCGTATTGAGCAGAGTCACTCACCTCGATGACCATGATGATGTCGGTAGGGGTGGTGATGACCTCGTATCTGGAAACGAAGATAAGCATAATTTGCGCTGCATAAAGCAGAGCGCATACAGCTTCATGATATGAGGATGTCTCAGCATCCTGAGGTAGTCGATCTCGCGCTTTACACGTCCACCCATCTCCATCTGAGCTATCATCTGACGGTTTATGATCTTCATGGCAACTTTCTGGCCAGTGACAGTATGTATAGCAACTGCGTTGAAGACACAAGGTAAGTATTGGCCCGGAGTGTTGTATTGAAGCACGCACGCTTGACCTTTCCGAACGACCCCTCTCCGATGTTCTCGAGTACCTTGTACTGCCCGATGGTCGCTTGCGCGTCATCCTTGACACTTGAGCTTGACGAGCTGGATCCCGTCTGGTGATGTTGTTGATCTGGTGCGGTCATGATTTTAGGTTCATAGGGTATTGTTGCTGAATTGCGAGTGCAGGTTTGGATGAGAAATGAGGCACGACTCAGTGGACGAGGGCGGGCGACGCTGTTGCGGAGCGTGTGATTCTGGGGTACTCCGTCAGACGTCGTGGTGCACCCCCTCGGTGGCGCATCTGCCTCCGCCCTCTGTTGTGCTCCGGGAGCGCGGCACAGGCGAGCCCTGCCACGTAATCTGAGACACAAGCAAATCAGGAAAGCGGGCTTGGCACACCTCATTCAATGGACAACGAAGCGCAGTCATATCAATTAGTCCGTCTTTATCGGAAAGTCCGATTCCCGTAGAAATACAAGCATGGAAATGAAGTACGAGACAGACAAAGTCCAGTCGATGCAAGCTTCGCACACGATCCCGTGATTGATTTCTTTCGGGTCCGGTGGCGCGTCATCCGGCACGCGTCGCGGGACAATCACCAACATCTCCAGTTTCCCCGCGCCCATATCCCTCGTCTCTGCTTTCTTTCTTGGTCTATGGGCATTCCGGGCCTTTGGGATGTACGATTCTATGTTTCATTACTTGTATTGCATGCTGATTCGGACACAGATATTACGGCCCGCTGGAAAATCGCGATCCCTCACTCATCTCACCGTCGTCGATGGCTTCGAGGAGAACCCGTCAGGAAAGCGAGCGTATCGGGTTGGCATAGATGCTAGGTGCGCACTACTACGTCTTCTTGCATATCGACATGAATGCCGAACTGGAGTAAAGCATATGGTTCTTCCACGCCAATGGGGGACAAGGCGGTGAGAACCCCGAACTGCGAACGCTCTACTTCCGCTGCTGTCGCCTCCTTGCGCTCCCCATCCTCCCGTTGTTCGTATTCGATGGAGAGCAACGACCTTCTCAGAAACGAGGAAAGAGGATTGGGAAGGGCGAGCACTGGATGGTTAGCGGGATGAGGGACATCATTGATGCATTCGGGTTCGAGTGGTGGACGGTACGCCTACGAGCACGCCAGCGACGGCATGGTGCTAACCCGGTCTAAAATAGGCTCCGGGAGAAGCCGAAGCTGAGCTCGCATATCTTAACGACATTGGCGTCATTGATGCGATTCTCTCTGATGACGTCGACAACTTCCTATTTGGGGCGAAGGTGGTCATCCGGAAGTGCGCTTATCACGCTTCTGGTCTGTCGCACATGCACTTACTAGCGTATCAGTCCTTCCGCGACCTTGACTGGTACTCAAACCCACGTCCGCAAGACCGGCCAAGATGGGAAAGACGACGGACAACACGTCATCATCTACCGTGCGAGCGACCTCGAGTCCCATCCGGATATTGGCCTGAGACGAGGCGGACTAATCCTCATCGGCCTGCTGAGCGGTGGGGATTACAACACTTCCGGCCTTATGGGAATCGGTATCAACATTGCTCACGCTCTGGCGAAGTGTGGACATGGTGACATATTGCTTGACCATCTGGAGCAGCTCAAAGACGAAGCTTCGCTCATCCCTAGCGCGCTAGAGGAGTGGCGTGAAGCTGTCCGACGCGACTTGAAGGGGCCATCGCAAGTCACGACTTTGCTGAACAGAAAGTATCCTGCGAAAGCGAAAGCGATCACGGACGACTTCCCGGTAATCAAGGATATCAGCGCATACGCAGCTCCGATTACGAGCTTCAGCGGAAACCGGGATGTGACCGTCATCCAATGGCGGAAGAAAGCGAATTTGGGCAAGATCGCAGCGGTATGCGAGCGACGCTTCGAATGGGGTATCAAGGATATTATTATCAAGCGCTTCCGGACTACCGTCTGGCAAGGTGCTGTAATGCGGACGCTCATGGAGACGGTTCTTAGACAAGACGAGTCAACAACAATTCCATCGTCCACACCTCGGAAGGCTACCGCACGACAGATACCAAATACTCCAGGTACTCGGCTCGCTGATGCATTCCTTCAGTTGGATGTCACCTCACCAACGCGACCGACCCATCTGCGCAAGCCTACCTCTCAGGAAGCCTCAGCATCGAACACAGACTCCTCCACGGAATGCCTCCAAACTATCGCAGATGTGAACCTCTTCGACCTTGTCCTGCGTATTCACTCCAGTCGGACCCATCCGTCGACTGATAACATGCTGGAGTACCGCCTGGAGATCGATCCAGCCCAGTTGGTCGCCCATACAGATGCTGGCATTCTGGGCACCCGTCTGCCTCCAGACGAGGTGCTTGATGGCGGTTTCAGCGAAGTCGACTCGGATGGCGAGGCACCAAAGAAGGGAAAGAAAGCTCCGCCGGATCCTTTGAGTACATTGAGGGTATGGATGCCGGCTCCGATCGTCAAGCTGGCGTGCCCCGCGCTAGTAGATGAGTTCGAAGCAATCCAGGAAGGGAAAGTGGCGAAGAAGACAAAGAAGATGACCAAGAAGCGCGCTGCGACCGCGCCTGAGCGGGCGCCTACCTTGATCACGGCGTGGATGCTTTCATCGGACACGGACGAGATCGTTGCGATATCACCACCTAAACGATCGACATCGACGTCCACCCAGAGCAGCTCCGTCCACCAAGGCGAGCGGCCAAACCGCCTCCTATTCCCAGTCAGCAAGCCTACGCTGAAACTTGCATCAAAACCGCGATCTACCACCGATCCAGGAAGCTCCCTGCACGATGTACCCGATCCATTCTTGGCTCCCGTCCCTCCACCAAGCAGTATCATGCGAGAATCGGACGCCCGCGTGCCGTCTACCTCTCACCCACAGCCTGATCCTTTCGCCTATCTTGCGGGACCTACGAAAGCGAAAACTCGAGCCCCGTCTAAGCCTCGCGGTAAAGACGTGGGCCCACCGAAGCGACCTGTATCAATAGCGCCATCCGACTCTGACGACAGGAGTAGACAACCTAATATCTCACGAAAAGCGAAGGAACACATCAGTCCTCGCAAGATCTCACTACCTTCGGATACCTCGGACGATGACCTTCCTTCGCGGCCGGATTCTCCTCTTAATGCCCTATTTGGATCCAAACGGTCACCGAACATGTCCTTGCTGGGCTGCGAACACACCATTTCGAAGATAAGCGTTGACGAGATCATTGTAATATCAAGTGACGATGACACCCCGCAGGCGATCAGAAAAGCACCGCGCACCACGAAACCTCCAAAGAAGGCTACCATCGTGCAGTCCCACCCGACCATAACAACAGCAACCTTTCCCGACGTTGACGTCATTGACCTCACGTGAAACCCGCGCATCTCCCCTGCAAGCATTTCCTCCTCTTGTACTATCACCTGCATTTTGTACACATTGACAGCCCACATAATCCTGGACTGATACGACTTAGCTATGCCCCAACATGGCGCATGCCTCCCTGACAAGAAACCGAGTTGTATTTGATGCCCTCAACGTGAACTACAGTATCTCACTTCCACCCAAGAGGAGTTATGTGCCGCGTCAGGTCACCGGCCCGCTCGCAAGCAACGACGGCGGGATGCTACCACAATAAGACAAAAGCCCGCTTCCAGCAGCGTAGCACGGTAGCGTAACGTTGTGCTTGAGCCGCGATTTGTCTTGCAGCTGCAGGGCAGGTCACATTTCGCACGGAGGTGCGCAGATGCGACGAGGGGACAGACAAGCGCTATGTAGGCTGTGGTGGCTTCGGTCGATGAAGGGAGTGCGCGCAGGGCCCTAACGACCGCTGCCGCAGTTTCATTGCCGCTTCTGCTTCTGGAAGGCATGACTGGTTCTTACGATTTTTGGGTCCGTTGATGGTCTGTGCGCAGGCAGATAAACCACCTCGCGTTTGCGTTTCTGCCCCTCACGCATCTCTGCTCTGGTCTCATTCTATCTCCCCTTTCGTGGGCTAATGGTTAATGCCTCGAGATTGGCTTGTGGAGCTTGCCTTACAGCGCTACTGTCGCATGTGATGCTGTGTCTTCAGTTGCTTGTCTCGAGTCTTCACCGCTGGCTCACTCGACCTCCTGCTTGTCTTCCTCGCTGTTGCAAGGACGTCGTACCTCGACAGCTGCACGGTGTTCGCCCGCTTGACGCGCCATGCTGGCATTACCAACTCCTGGTCGTCACGCTTGATCATGCGGGCGTCGCAGCAGCTGTCCTGAAGCAGTCTTCCTCACTGTTCTGCCTCCCGCCTCACCCACCCAGAGGACGGGACATCACCCCTTGCGCAGGGTGTGGTCCGCGCATTGTTCCGGCTTGGACATTGTCGACGGATCGAGATGTATGCGATTGCTGCCCCAGAGCCAAGTCACTTTGCCGGGGCTGGACATGTCCCGCGTGTCGCCTCGAGCCCTCCTCGGTGCTCAATGTACTCTTCACTACTAAACGTTCGGTCCTCATACGGTGATGGACGACAGGCCGCAACAACTGGAACACCCCTTCTTGCATGTTCGACTGGGTGGACACAACCTCAGGTCGTCATGCTGACAGTGAAGGCAGGATCCTAGTTGTTCCGGTCTGTTCGTCCCTTACTTTGTTGTGCCAGCCCTGGGAAGGACACGCCTCGCCAGGCCCTGGGGCCGCTGCTTCCAATGCCATGGTCTATGCTGCGTGTAGTCTTGGCATGTGGATAGAAGGGTTACCTTTTGAGGCTGTCCTGGCATGCTCCTTCCGCATGCCAGTGCTGCACCTTCCGCGGCAGCAATCTCTTCCGCACGCTGCTCCTTTGTCGTCGGGACTTGCCAGACGCGAAGGTGCTACGAAGCCGGACGGCTTGCCATGGGCTATCTCCAGTACTCTACTTGACTCTGCTATGTGGATCGATATCTGCGGCTTTGGGGTTCAACCACCACCCTGTGTGTTTCCCTAATGGCGGGAAGGCCGCGACAGCTACGAGTCACTCTGCCTTGCTAACCGGTCACCTCCCAAACAGGCAGGTGAGCGTGTTAGCTTGTTGTTCGGAGCATGACTGCAGCTGTCTTGGTGTTCCCTCGTCCCTGCTCTATGGTGGCTGCTCGACAGCTCGCCCGGACCGCTCCTGGACAAATGCAAGAAGCCGTTTTGTGGCAGCCACTCGCACCCGGAGCTTCAGTACGATCTGCCTGACCAAATGCCAGGGGGCGTGGTACTGTAGGATGCGCCGGGACGTCCGTGGCTGCCTCATCCCGGCTTCCGGTTGTCTTTCATTACATGCATACTCTGCGTGCAAGTCTCCGCTTGGCATGACAGTGCGCAACTCTGGTCTGTAGATGGGCCGATGATACACAGGTACGTACATGACTGCTTGCTTTTGACTGGCCTGGATATCCCTGCACATAAAAAAACAGATTAACGATGGAAGAGCGATCCACATTGTGGGAGTCAAGCCCGCCATGGAAACAGCACCATTCGGGGTGTCGGGCTCAGCAGTCTCGTACACTCACCTCCGATTTCATCGCGCGAACCCTCCCCGCTGTTCATTGAAACTACTTTCAACGAAGATGTATGCGGGTCATCACGAGATGGCCAGCAGGACACAGGGCTGTGTCTATCCCCATATGACGGCTTTGTCTATTTTGTTGCACCCCTTTCTCACAGATTCGGTTGGTCCGTCCACTTGTATTCACCCCAAGGAACTACTACTGTAAGCAATGAATGAACAACTTACAATTTGGCGATGTTCTGATACATCCTCTTGCCATAATAGTAGATCAGAGGAGAGAATGCTACTACGCAACCACCAAAGAATGTAATGAGGACCAGATTCCACATATAAAGCGTGAAAGACGACATGATTCCAAAAACAGAAAGGAGCAAGAAGATAGCGGAAAACATCAACATAGTAGTCATGATAAAGCTTGCACTGAAGATGTGCATACGATCATCTTTGCCATTCTTGATAAGGAAGAAGAATGGATAATTCGACACAAACACAATGCAGAGGAATGACCAGATGACGACCACGAGGCTGTAGAGGAGAGCGAGAAAGAGGAGAGAGTGCAGGTCAGGAGCAAGAGCAAAATCGACCTCTAGGTCGCCCGGGCTGGAAGACCCAGCGCTGTCGCTGATGAGGTCGTCATACGTTGAGAGGAGAGCCACGGTTGTGCCAGCCAGGAATGTTGCCTTGCAAATAATCGTCAGATTTGTGCCCAACAGTTGTGTACTTGCAAAATTGACACACCGTCATTGCAAGGGCACTGGTCTTCTGGACATAGTCATTCACACGAGATTTCACCTCTTCTCGCATTCTATCCCCTCTTCTGGAAGCATCATGCTCTCCATTGGGGTCACCAACGGCAGCCCGCCGCCGTTCCAGTCCCGCTATAAAACAAGCCAAGATGTCAGCCCGCCACCCACAACTCATTTGGCTGTCTCGTTGCTCGCCAATTTGGTCCTGATTCCGTGCAATACTGAGTTGCTCCGAGGGAGGTGATAGGTTTCCAGTCCTATCAGGGGAAGAATGCTCGTGGTGACCACCAGCAGGAGTGAAAGACTCTTCTTTCTTCTGCTCCGGCGTGTGTGGAATTGTTAACCTTTGGGGCGAGTTTCTGTCTCCCACAAAAGCAACAGCAGAGGAGCCCACCGTGGCTGGGCTCGCTTCCTGTGTCGATGGAGAGTAGTCCTGCACCTTCTCTTGTGGGGATGTGGCCCTCAATACTTCCGATGCTTCTTGCTGGTACAGAGGGAGATGGGCTGTCGCTCCAGGGCGACCATGTGGGGCCATTCAGTGACTAGTAGGCGGCAGAGCAGAGCAGGTCGTAGCGACAACCTCAGGGTTACCCAACAAACAGGTTATATTGTGTTTGCGATGACACTGCCTGCTTGGCGTCTACCTCGGATTTGCAGGCATCAATTCTTGCTGTTTCGGCTTCGAGCCTCATGTTGTCGAACATGAGTGAGCTAAGGAAGATACCTGGATCTGCGCAGAAGGGAACGATAGCTTCCAAGCTCGAGCGGTATCAGCGCCAATTCGAGGGTTTTAGTCTCCTGGGAGGTCAACTTCGGTGGCCCCTGTCTGCTGCGGAGCTATCGGCAGGCCAGCATGTAGTCGGGTGACCTAAGCTCCGGGTCAAGGAAGACAAAGGATGGAAGCTGCACACGTGCACCCTTCCGGTGACGCCTATGTGTGCGCCATTGCCAGTCGAGGAAAGAAGACGGTTAGCTGCCAGCACTACAAGCCGCTGTTACAGCTGCAGGGCGGTCCAGCACCCTCTGGGAACTCGGACGGGCACAATCAGGCGTGAAAGTCATTCCAATTGGTTGAATTACCTAAGATACAAACACAACATTGCGGCAGTTGGTATAGCATGAAGCAGTGAGAGGGGAGCATATACAGCCCTGAAGAAGAGAAGTCCGAAGAAGTTTAGTAAGCAAGGGAGAAATCCATTTCTGCAGGCGCTCCGCCGGTCGTTTCCGCCTGCTGCGTCGACCGAACGTGGGCTTGCAGCCTTTTGATAGCCTGTAGCCGACCCCGCCAGCTACTGACCCATTCGTCTCTACGATTGTCGCCAGCAGTGAAAGTCCAGATCGTTGTAAAGAAATCCGCGAGTAGACTGATCTGCCGGACGACGCTGGGTAGATTCCGTGCCGAAACAATTTTGACCGTCCCTGTAGGCCCAAACTCGGGCATTCCTGGTGCGCGCTGCATCGTAAGCTTGTAGTATTCGTCGGAGTGGGATCCGAGACTGTAGACTGCCAAAGATCCCACAGAGTGCGGCTCAATGACGATATTAACGAATTGAAACTCGGTCCGGAGTGTGTCGAACTTGTACGGCATGCCCGAGTCGTTCCACACAATCCGGATGTTGTCGTTCCCAATGTGGCGTTTCTTGAAGTTGAATTGCGTATCGTGCGGGTAGTTGGGCATGAGGGTTGCAGCATGATAGATGACCTGAGCGATGTCGTCCCACCAAGCATAAGCATATTCGCCATCCAGATCGTTCTCGAGATCGAGGCCACCACTATAAATATCCCTCTGCCCCTTCAGTCGAATTAGACGGCCCATATTGACGAGGAATGACGTGTATCCGGGCGACCCATTCTGGTTGCTCAGAATCTCTGCCTCTGTCGTTTGTCCGGGTCCAACGTATAGAATACCGACCTTGTGAACATCGATCACAGCAGTCGCATTCATGAATCGCAGCGTGCGCGCCACCACTTCACTAGCAGGAAGTGGCATGAATGCGTTGGAGGGCGTCGGCGCGCCCGGGAATGGGCCGACCACGACTGGGAGGAAACTTGGATGAACAGAGACTGGCTTGCGTCTCTGCGATGGCGCCGATCCCACCCAAACGTAACCCGTCATGGCGTCCAGCGGCCGCATACCACCATCGCTACCTCTGGGAGTCCATCCAAAGAGATCGAGTGCTTCCTTGTGAGCCTTCGCTGTCTGATCCTCGGTATGACGGTAGATGACCTGTCCACAATCAGCAAGGTAAGAAATGGAACGGCTTTAGGACGCACTGTGCCATCCTCGAGGGTAATCGGTTCGTTCGGCAGCGGCTTACTAACGACATTCATATCTCGATCGGCCATAACGAGGGCTTGAGCAGTGACAGGGTCAGGGGCGAATTCACCCGGGCCGGTGGTGGGCACGTTCTCCAGCTTGCAGATAATCTGCGTCGTGCCAGAGGGCCGCTGTGAGATGATCTCGCTCCAGCCCCGCTTCGTGACGGTTCGAATGGTGATGATCGAGTGACCCTGGAGATAGTGCTTCTCCTCGATCTGGGTGTCCGGCTCGTTCGTCGGTCGCATGATGACCTCGGAGAGGAAGGATTTATGTGGCTTGGGGTCGGCGTTGGCCCACGTGTACCTGGCGAGCCAGTCGAAGCAGACCTCTGTCTGCTCGTCCATCCCACCCTTGTTCTGCGTCGCGAGCTGCAGACCGCGGGCGATGTACGGGATGTGCTTCGGCCGCTCGAGCAGCGGGATGGAGAGGAACCAGACGTAGATGCTGTAGTATGCGAGTTGGAGGATGTGCTGCGAGAGCGAATAGGAGAAGCCCGTCTCGGTCGCCTGCGCGCTGTTGTGGTACTGGATGTACTGGACCGCGACGCCGAACACGCGCTGGTAGTCCTCCCGCGTAAAGTTGGAGTATAGCTCGGGAAGCGAGCCGATTACGCAGATAAGCTCGATGATGTGCACGCTGGTCGCGGAGGCGGACATGATCTGGGTAAGCTTTGGCAGAATCTTGGGGAGCGAGCGGGTCATCGATAAGGGTAGCTCGAAGCAGGCGATCGCGAGCGCCTGGAGGCACGGTTTGGCGGTAGCCGAGTCCCTTGTAAGGCCCTCTTGGAGCACATCCACGATGGCGTCCTGCTCCTTTCGCTCGAGCGTGCCCTTGTATCCAATAAGGATGCCGACAAGGTTGTAAATCAGCCCGTGCACGTCAGTATTCTTGATCCCCTTCGGCTTGGCGATCCTGTCAATCTGGCTGGTCGCGCCGACGCTCTGGGTGACCGCGCCCACAAGATCAGGGATGATCTTCCTCAGTTTCGGCCCGCAGAACAGGTGCTTGTTCGCCAGCTGCGCAGTGAAGTGCACAAGGATGTACGAGACGAGCTCCCAGTCGGTCTCGCTCCGCAGCAGGCTGATGAGCGTGGACAGGTACACGCTCACGGGCAGCCAGTGCCGCACCGTGCTGGCGATCGCTTCGGCCTCGTGCGGGTCCGCGTCCTCCATGCGGGAGATGATGCCCAGCTCGTAGGTCGTCATGCCCTCGCTGGGGCGGGTGCCGATCTCGAGGGGGAAGGGGAGTTCCTCGGGGAGGCTCCAGATGGGCTGGGCAGGCGCGGCGGGGGCGAGCTCGCGCGGCCTGCGGTCAGCCCCCGGCTGGCGCGAGCGGCTCCGGCTGCCCCTGCTCCGCTCGACGGACGTGGACCGGCTGCCCCGCTCCTCCCTCCCAGAGCGGTTCCTGGACCGCTCTCTGTCCTCCTGGGCCGGCAGATCCGGCGTAGGCGGCACGACGCCCGCGACGCCCGCGAGGTCCTCGTTCTCCGCCGACGCCTCGAGCGCGCGGCGCGACTCCTCCGTGCGCCCTATGAGCGCGGCGAACGGGAGGACCTCGCCGTCGATATCCCTTCTCAGGAACAACCGGTGGTCCCTGTCCGCGCGGAGGCGCATGAGCCACTGGAGGGCGGTCAAGCGCGCGCGCTGGCAGGTCGAGCGGGACTGGAGGAGGTCGAGCAGGTCGCGGAATACCTCGAGGGAGTGGGCGGACGCCGGGGCGCGGGGCGAGCGGGTGAGCGTGCGCAGCGTGTGCGGCGGGGAGAAGGCGAGCTGCGTGAAGAGCGCGATGAGGACCAGGACGGACTGCTTCGACTTGCAGTACGCGGCGTGACGCGCTCTGGGGGGCACGGGCGCCGTACTCTCACTCGCGCCGGCGCTCGCACCGGGTGCAGCAGCAGCCGGACTGGACGTGGCACCGCCCGGCGTGCCCAGGGGAGACACACTCTCCCCCACCGCGGGGCTAGACGGCACCACCGGGCTCGGCGGCACAGACAGCCCTCCGAGCAGGGCCGCGCTCGCCGAGCCCAGCACGCCCCTCGCCGGTGAGGGCAGGGCAGAGGTGAGCGGGCTCCGGGCGGCGGAGATGAGCCCCGAGGCCGGGGCTGAGGCCGCGGGAGTAGGCGAGCCCGAGCCGGAGGTTGGGTCCTCCCACGCTGGTGGGCCGGCTGCGGTTGACGTCGAGGCTGAGGCTGAGGTGGAAGAGGAGGAGGAGGCGGAGGCGGACCTGTTCCCCGCGAGGACGTTCGATATGAGGCCCATGAAGGGCGGCCGGGGCCCTCGCGTCTTGGACGGGGTCTGCAGCGCCCCCGCCCCCGCCCCCGCCCCCGTCCCTCCAATTCCGATTCCGATTCCTATTCCCATCCCCAGCCCGACACCAGCTCCAGGGAGCGCCGCGTCCGCCGGAGTGTCGGAGGCCGAGGACGCAGGAGGAGGGGGAGCCGCGTCCGGGCAGGGCGCCGCGCCGACTTCGCGCAGGCACTGGCGGATCGAGAGGATGCGGGCGAGGCGGTCTGTCGAGGGAGAGTGCGGGGGTGGGGCGGGGCCGGATGGGTCGGACGGGGGGGTGAGTGCGGAGGTGGAGCTGGGAGCGGGGAGAGTGGCTTTGTGCACCGGGGCGCCGGTGAGCGTCGGCGTGGCTTCGTCCTCCTCCTCTTCTGGTTCGTCCTCTTGCGCGTCCTCGGGCCCTGGCCGCACACCCGCCTGCTCATCTTGATCCTCCTCTTGGTTCTCTTCCTGCCCTTCATCGTCCTCCTCATCATCATCGCCGCCGCCGCCGCCGTCGTCGTCCTCCTCCCCATCCTCCTCAGCCGACTCAACCTCCACCGGCTGCACCCCCTGATCCCTCTCCGCTTCCGCCTCCAAGTCGACGCCATCGGGCCGTTCCATGACTCCAATCATCTCCTCATCCCTCCTGCGCTGCCTCTCCCTGCCCCTCCTCCTCCTCCTATCCTCCCGGCTCCTCTCCCTCTCCTCGCGCCGCAGTGCCCCCTTAGCCAGCTCCAGCTCCAGCTCCTCCCTCGCCTCCTCCTCTTCCCCCACCAGGAGGACGAGTGCTTCCTGGAGGAAAGCGAGCTCGAGCTGCCACACTTCCTGATCCTCCTCCGCTGCGACGGAGCGCAGCACGCCGGGAAGGAGCACTGCGAGGAGGCGGGCGAGGTAGGAGGGCAGGTCGAGGAGCGCGTGGAACGTTGTTGAGAGGAGGAGCTTGGCTGCGCGTACGCGTGGGGTGGGGCAGGTGGGCGGGGAGGACTGGGATTGCGATTGGGGTGTGGGTGTGGTGATGGCGTGGGAAGCGGAGGGGGAGGTGAAGAACGCTTCTGCGAGTCGGGCGATGTTCTGCTCCCACCCGGGCACGAGGGGGAGGAGCAAGTGCAGCTTCTCGAAGTGGTCGATGAGGACGCCCTGTGCGCGCGGGGATAGCACCGGTGCGAGTGGGATGAGCTCGGGGAGGAGGGCGGGGAGGAGGTGGTGGGTGAGGGTGTGGGTGTGCTGTGGGGTCGCGCCTGGCTGTGGGAGGAGGAGGCGGGCGAGGATGAGGGAGAGGTGGGCGAGGACGGGCGGGGCGTGCGGTGGGGGAGGCCCGTCCAGGTCGATCTGGCCGTGCGCGCCCTGGTCGGAGTGGGCGGCCCTGCGCACGCATGTGACTGCGAGGCGGAGGACGGCGAGGATGGGCGGGGCGCTGCCGCGTGGGTCGGCGAGCCATTGGCCGACCTTGTCCAGCGCGAGGGCGAGCTGCTGCTGCTCCTGCTCCTGCTGGTGGGCGGGGTCGGCCGGCTCCGTGTGGGTGCCCGTTGCAGGCATCGGGCCTCACAGGCGGGGAGGGGAGGGGGAGGGAGAGGGGGTTCCACTACTAGGCTCGGAGGGCACTCGACGATGCAAGGCGGGCGCGGAGGCGGGCTGATGCCACCGCGCGGCGTGGGCCCTGACTCCTGACTCCCGCCGCGGCACAGCCTGCAGTGAGGGGAAAGAAATTCACTGCGTGTCAGGGTCTGATTTGCTAGGCCGCGATAAGGTCTGTGAGGTCACCTGACCCGAGGTCCAGGAGGAGGTGTTGAGGCCGTATTTCCGTTGCTCTAGGACAGTGTCATTCATACGCCGTACGACACTATCCTAGGTATTAGTTTAGACAAGCTTTATCTACTTCTAGCATAGCGAATATACTTATTTTTGCAGCCAGCTCGCTCCACGGGCCCTATGACGCGGGCTGATCCATCCCCGGCCGATCCTCTTTCCCAATGTGGCATTGAGCTAGCTAATGCCGTCTTACAGCGACCAATCACAGACATACGCAGCCCGCCTTTTCTCACCCATAAGAAATCCTCCCCTCCACCCCCTCATCGCATACATCCCCCTCTTCCCTCCCTTACGCTCCCCAACTCCTCTGCACTTCCCATCGCGTGTTCTTCATGTCGTTGGCAAACGGCTCCTCCCCCTCCGAGGAGATGATGGACTTCTGGCGGGACCTCCGCATGGAGCAATGGTCGCTGGAGAAGCTGAAGCTCGTGAGGGAGATCGTCGTGGCTGCGGCGGCTGGCGCAGACAACGGAAGGTCAGTCGCGCGCAGAGGACCGGAGCGATTACATACCAACTAAGGATGTAATCGCGCGTCCTCTCCACAGCCTCCCCTCTTCCACCTCCCACTCATTCTCCGGCTCGTACATGGGGACCCCACAGCGGTCCCCCCTGAGCACCACGTCGTCCCTCCCGCCGGACAGCCCGATTGTCGAGACTGTCCGCGATCTCGCAGAGCGCCTGGATGTAGTGGAGAAACGTCAGTCCGCGCCCAGCTCCAGGAAGAAGATCAAGCCCACCCGCATCCGCCAGCGCAACGAAGACAGCGAGATCGAGAGCGACCAGGCGCAGCCTGAAGCGAAGACCCTGCGCGTGGGTAAGTTGATGCGCAGGCAGCTCGTGGGGGGGGAGGTGGTCACTCGCCTTTACCTGATCGTACGTGTCAGTTACTTTGCGCGCTTGGAAAGCTCACTCACCCTGGCTACAGAAGAAGATGCGCGAGCAGCTTCAATCAATGTTTGGCTACGACCCCGAGGAGGCCGACTGCCTCATGCCCTCCAAGACTGGGCCTCACCTCCCTGCGCCCGAGGGTGCAGACGATCTTCGCGTCGAGCCCAACTTCAAGAAGCCCAAGTCCGATCCCGAGAACATGGAAATCTTGGCGAAGGCGGCCAAGATTGTCTACAATCGCGAGAGGGTAAGTAGCGCCGGTCGTTCAGCGACCGGACGATTACATACCAAGTGCTGATCCTCCTCCAGTCCAATGCCATGAGCGCCGTCGCCGAGAAGTATCGCAAACACTGGATCAATGAGGATACCTTGCTGGATCTTGGGGGAGCGGCGTGGGATGGGTTGAAGGAGGTGTGGAGGATTCAGGAGCAGTCCCGGGACGACGGCGGGGCTGCCAAACGCAGGAAGGACAGCGTGGGGAGGCGCGTACAGCGTCGCCAGACCGTGAGCTCTTCGATGCCATGCTCGTTGCCCCAACACTGACCATTGGATAGCGTATGACCCAGATCGAGGGCGGGCTCGAGCAGCTCGCCGAGGAGAACAATCTCGACCAGGACGACGTCAAGATTGCGTTCGCGGTCGAGGATCTCGTAGGCGAGGATTGGAGCGGGGATTCGGATGGCGAAAACAGTCAGAAGTGGCGGGACTTCATGTTCCGCTTGAAGAAGATCACCAATGAGGATCGGCAGGACCCATTCCTGAAAATCAACGAGCGCCGCCGTCCTGATTGGATGGACAAGACCGTGAGTGTCTCCCAAGGGGGAAGGGAAACAGCTAACCTGCTTCAGTTCTGGGACACCATCAACAAGATGGCCGACGACTTCCTCAGGGCACCGCGGCCGACTAGAGGCAAGGGAAAGGGGAAGGCTGGGCCCTCTGGCTTGACCAGGAGGGTGGACTGCGGACGCACCGTCGAAGTAATGCCCACCGCTCCCCCTTTTCGTTTCATGGTCGATGCCGAGTGGGAGGAGGCGGAGGCGCACAACTGGGAGAACTGGGCGGTCAAGGAGGGATACCCCGACGGAGTGCCCGAGCAGCTCTGCTTGAAGCTCGCGGGGCGCGAGGGTGTTGGTATGTAATCGTCCCGGTCGGACGATTACAGTACTATGATACCAAAGTGAGTGCGCGCTGCTCTTCTCAGCACAGAACTTACCTCATTCACAGATTATGCTATCCTACGACAAGTTCCTGCAAAAAAAACCCCTCAGCAAGCACCCCCCCAAAAAAAAAGAAAGAAAGAAAAACAGGAAAAAAAAGGGCTATGTAGTTCGTTATAGTGATCGACCGTTCTGTGTAGTATAGTTAGCGTTATGTTAATGCAAACAGTCAACAGGACTTACCTGGCTCATGCCAGTTGTGACCCACACCGTTTCTCCCTCGATCTCCATCTCGCATCTTGCTGCGACGCCGGCGATATCGTCGGCGAGAACAAGCGGATCGGGGGCGAGGTCGTCCAGCGGCTGGTACTGGCGATGCCGCCAGAACTCCACCTCTAGCTCGGGGAGGTTCTGGTACAGATCGGCAAGATTAGGCATTTCTGGCAGGGGGACGAGCCAGGCCACAACAGCGAAAGTGTGGGGGACGTCGATCCCAGGCTGGGTGTGCTGCAGCACCTCCCTGAGCTCGCCGACCCACTGCAAACCACGGCGGATTTGCGCCAGAACGAGCGAGTCCGATTTGTTCTTCTGTTCCTCGGGACTGGTGACCATGCGCTTGCCGTCAAGCAGCATCTTCGAGTACCAGGTCGCCTGACTCTCGAGGAACTTGGCGCGGCGCGGGGCCCTCGCATCGCTTGCGAGGTGGAGGACGAGCTGCGGGTGCCGATGTCGATACCAACCAAGCAGCCGGCGCTGCATCTGGTCGCCGAGCAGGCGAGTCTTGCCGCTGCCGATCGGTCGAGAGCGGTGGCAGAGCCTGCCTTGTGCTGCGTCCTGCGCTTCGGCAGCGAGCGCAGTCAGAGTGCCGGTGCGGGCTAGATCGCGTGGGCGCTTCTGCAGCTCGACAGCCAGCAGACGAGCGAGCAAGTCGTCCTCCTGGTTCGCCAGGACAGAGTGCTGCAGATTAGTTAGTTTAGTTAGTAATGCGCAGAGAGACCACTTACCATGCGTACAAGTGCCATCTCGCGCTTGAACTCGCGAGCAAAGGTAAGCTCTACTGCCCCGCCCTTATGCCCGTTGGTCTGGCAGGTCTTGAGGACCTTGTTGAGGCGTTCGAATAGGAAGGTCCAGAAGCCGTGGACGGGGCCGAATCGACGCACTTGATCTGCCATGTGCGTGACCCAGTGGAAGGTTGGGGTGACGTTCTGGACGCCGTAGATCTGGCGAGAGGTCAGCGCGAGGAGGAGGAATAAATGGGGGAGGGAGAGGAAAAGCACCAACAGGGGTTGCCCTGTTGGTATGTAATCGTTCTGGTCGTCTGGCGTACCTGACCGTATTCCTCAACATACTCGAGGAAGAGCTCAGTGCCTCGCACTAGCTCGGTGTCCCTCAGCTCCCTCCTCAAGAAGATCTTGAGGACCGCAGCGAGCTTGAGGTAGTTGCTAGCGGCATCGGGGTGAACGCGCGGTTTGGGAGCTGGACCCTCTGCTTGAGTTCGATTGCGCCGTGTTGGCTTTGGCTGTTCTTGCGCGGCCTTGAGCAGAACGGGTGGGATCGCGGCGGGTCCATAGAGCACGCCGAGCGCTCTCCATTCGTCCGATGTCAAGCTGCCGCCCGCAGGTTCTCCAACCTGCGAGGGCAACCGGGCAGATGAGACCGGCATCTCAAACTGTTGAGCTGTCAGTGGTGCTCGATGAGCTGAAAGGTGAAGTACGCACCGTGGCAAGGCCGGCATGGATCTCATCCAGCTCTCGCTTGACGCCCGCTTCAGTGCCTGCTCTGAGCACCTTGACCTTGTCCTTCCCTCCGAGCACCCACATATGGTACCACTGCGTCTTCATCAGCCCTTGCAGAAACGTGTGCATAGGGTCGATGACCGCCATCGTGACGGGATCGTAGTAGGAGAGGCGGTTGAACTCGCTCCAGCGCGCTCCGTGCTTGTTGAAATACTTCTGGGCCTGGTTGGGCGGCGCATTCTCCATTTCGAATCGATACATCTGTGCGGCTCGGCGCTTGTGAAGCTGGCCATCTCGGCGCAGAACTCCAGTCGAATCCCAGCCGCGCTCGAGGGCGTCCTTGCGGTTGATGTGGCACTGGGTGCACGGGTGCCGCTTGTGTCCTTGGTCGGCGAAGCCAGCCATTTTGCAGAGGGCTGGGTGATCGCACACGATCGCGAGCAGGGCGACGCGGACTCTGCGGCCTGAATGGAGAAGGAAGACGTGAGCGAGTTGGTATGTAATCGTCCGGTCGTCTCGACGCACCTCTAGGACTCTTGGGAGTCCGAACCACGATGCCGTCCTCCCAAAGACGCCGGAGGTCTTCCACCAGGGGCCGGAGGAACCGCTGCAGCTCCTGCGCGTTTGGCTCTTTGGGGCCAGGCAAGATTCCAATGAGGCAGAGGTTCTGCACTCTGAAGCGCAGCTCGGGGGGGAGGTTACCGATACAGACAGATAAGGGGCCCGTGGAGTGGCTTTCGGCGACCGTGGACTGATTTGGGTTGAACCTGGAAGGGCGGTTAGCTGAGCAGCAGGGCAAGAAGCTGTAGACTTACCAATCCATGGAGATGAGCACGCCGAGACGCAGCTCATCTTGTACAGCAGCATCTGCACGGTTGCGTGGGAAGAAGCGCGCTCCATCGTGCGCAGGTAAGTCCTGCCAGACACTCCCATCTTGAAGGCGTGCATATCGCCCAGGAGTGCTGGTATCATCCAGATACGATTCGCAGGCATCCTCGAAGCCAGGTTGCCCAAGGAAGTCTGCTAGCTGCAGGGAGAGAAGGTCGTATGGTGCTTGTCGTCTTGCCCGAGGTATTCCAGACCGCGGTGCCTCAGCGTATAGCAGTTCTCGACACTGAGGTCTGGGGCAACGCCGTTCCAAAAGAGAGCCGTTCTCAGCTTCCAAATCGCTATCCGCAAGCCCGAGTTCCAAATCCAGTTCTGCGTCAGCCCGCCCGTGTTCAAAGTCCTCAAAGCTCCAGCACTTGGGACATAGCGTGCGCACTTCGAAATGATCCGTCAGTCCCAATCGGCGATAGATCGTGCGCAGAGTGCGAGGAGGAGCAGTCTCGGGGGTGAAGGTATCAGCAGCGCGCAGGACGGAGTAGAACTCCAGTATCGCGTACAGCATGGTCGCCAGGAAAGAGCACGCCACATGGGGCAGTTGGAACCGTGCATGCATGTGCAAGAGCAGAAGGCATACAGCCCGTACTGCTGCATTTGCATGCAGGTCAAAGTAGGAGTCCAGAGGTCCCCGCGCTGGCCGATCGAAGTCATACGGGGCCGGCGGTGGGCCAAGAGGAATAGCGAGGTCGCTGACAGAGATCCCGTCGTCCAGGGCATCTTCGTCAGAGTCCATCGGATCGTCCAGTGGGAGAGGCTCTGCGAGGTCAATAGGAGCGGGAGCTGGAGAGGGAGAGGGAGCGGGAGCTGGAGAGGGAGAGGGAGAGGGAGAGGGAGAGGGAGGGAGAGAGGGAGAGGGAGGGGGAGGGTCATCGATGGGGCCTTCGATACCTCCTTCCAGGAGGTATGTAATCGTTCTGGTCGTCGCAGCAGCGGGCGGGACTGCTACAACGGCCAGAGGAGGGAGCTGAGACGGTGTCGATGGTGCTGATGGTGCTGGCGGTGGTGATGCTGGGGGTGCTGGGGGAAGAGGAGCGGCGAGAGGGAGCTGGGGAGGAGGAGAGGGTGGGTGGAACGCAGCCTCCTCGAGCGCGTAGTCGGCATTCTGAGCCATCTGCTCGTCCACGTCCATCCAGTCAGCCTCTGGACTCCATCCCGGAGTCTCTTGCTGCATTTCGTTATCTTGAGGGGATGCTGCGCTGGGTCCTGACTGCCCTGGTCTCTTGGAGCGACGGGCGGCGGCAGCGATGGACCGCTGATGCTGGCGATACCCCTCGAGAGACCACTCCAGCCCGTTGTGCCGATGTTTCGTCTTGCAGCGCTTGCACACGCATACAACAATCCCCCGGGACTTCTTGCTGTTGTTCTTGCTGGCGGGCATGCTGGGGACAAGTCAGACGGTGCTGGATGCTAGGCGAAATGGATACGGGACGTACCTGGTCACCTCGCACCCAATTATCTCGCCGATCGCCCCACCCAATGTCCTGCTACCCCTCTCGGATGTCGATATCGGTCCAGGACAGACTGTCGAACGCGTTGAATCGCGTGTCGTTGGCGGACGGGCTGAGCTATCGGTTTGGGATGTGCGGTCGACGAGGAGGAGGGGAGTTGACGCTCAGGGTTCCCTGCGTCATCGACCCTCAACGCGTTACTCGTTGTCTGATGCTCGGAGCCCGCTGTCGAGGTCGACGTGGGGGGGAGAGAGGCGCGTGTATGCGCTGAGACAGACGCGATGGGACGTAGGGGGTGCGGGTGCATCTTTCCTAGCGGCTAGGCAAGTCAGGAGAGGAGAGCAGGGCTAGGCACGGGTTTTTATGAACGAATGTATTAGAAGTTAATTCTAGCCTTAAAGGCTTAATACAACGTGGTCGCTTCAAATAGAGAATGTGTAAGCTACCCCCTCAGGGGAGCGCAGCGGCGAGGGGGAAAGGAAGGAAAAGGTGGGAAGCGGGAGTGAGAGCATAAGATCGTAGGAGAGTTTGACATATGGCAAAGGGCTCACGCCCTGCCGGAGACGAGGCGCATAGCGCTCCCCAGCAGGGAGCGATGTATCTTGAAAGCACGCGTTGTCGACAGTGCGCGCGGCTGGGTCGACGTGTTGCTGGGACGGGAGGTGGTGTTGGTTGTGGAGGTGGTGTTGGTTGTGGAGGTGGTGTTGGTTGTGGAGGTGGTGTTGGAACGGGAGGTGGTGCTGTTGAGGAGCTGGGCGACGGTCTCGACAGGAAGCCCGAGCTCGCGAGCAATGTGCTTCTCCGCGCGCCTCCTGCTCCACTCGAGGCCTGCGTCGTACTTGGGAGCAGAAGAGGCAGGGAGAGAGGCAGGGAGAGAGGCAGGAGGGGAAGGAGGGGGGGTAGGAGGAAGGGACGGAGGAGGTGCAGGCGCAGAGGTCGGCGCGGGCCTGTTCCTCATCCGGCGCTTGTACACCGGCTCCTTCAGCTCGTAGCGCGTGTACGCCGGCAAAGGCTCTTCGGTCGGGTCGCTCTCGTGCTCGAGCAGAACGCCGAGGACGGAATCGATGCTGGCACTGTTGTGCAGAGTTGTCGCCTTGGCCTGCTCCGTCTCGACGTCGGCATCGATCGCAGTGACGGGATCGGCGCTGTCGTCGCGGCTGCTGGAGATGAGAGCAGGGGAAGAGCCCGAGGCCGAGATCCCATCGGCCTCCGCCACAGCGGCCGCTGTGTCGGCAGAGGGGGAGATCGCAGCATCGGGGGTGGTGGGGGACACGGAGGAGACGTCGAGTGGAGAGCTCGTCGTCGCCGCCGTGTGGTCGAACCCGCTGCCCCTCAGGCAGGCGGCGGGGGTGCTCTCCCGGAGGCGGAGAGCAATTGGTATGTAATCGTTCCGGTCGTTGTCGAGGCTGGCGACTTGCGCAATCGGAGCTTCGCCCTGAGCATCGGCCTCGACGCGTTGCTCAGGGCGGACCCCTTCCTGGCTCATCGTGGGGGGCCTCTCATCTGCAGACAATGTCAGTCCAGCGCATATATCTGCTTGAAACGATGTGCGTACCTGGGATGCCTGAATTGCCCTCCCCGTATTGCAGCAGGCGTGGTCCGTCCCCCGGATCATCCCTCGTACTCGTACTCTCTTGCATCGTCTTGGATGTGGAGAAGTACCTGAATAAAATAGTTAGTGATCATCTAGAAGAGTTATAAATGACAAATGACTTACAAAATTGTTCTTTGGTGCAGGTTTGAAGTCTTGAGTATCAGTTGAAGCAGAGCAGATGGTCGTTGTAGTCAGAGACGATGAGCAGGGGTCTCGAGGCGATGAGCTCGCCCCTTTGCGCCCCGTTTGCATCCGCCGCCGACGGATGATTTCCCTTAAGTCCGTCTCAGGGTCGTCATTGTCCACATTCTTGGACATTCTTCTCTCGCTCTCTCTCATTTGTCTATTGTTCTGGCTACGCTATCTAACAATGGTCTCTAGGCGACCGTATCCCCTCTCCCGTGCTGCCACTGATGACCTGGGGTCAATGGAGATCGTCACCTCGAGGTGACGACCGAAACGATTACATACCAGCAAACCCGGCGATGCGATGCGCACAATCGCATCGCATCTTCTCCTCGAACCCCGCCCACCACTGAGCCGTGTTGCTGCCTCGAGGCGTTCTTGCTGGCAGCTTCGGATGACTCCGCTCCTATCTGGAGCGGAGTCAAATTCGGAAATCCCCTGACCGAACTCGTGCATACAAGCGCACGGCCTCTCGCTCTCGCTCTCTCTTCCTCTCCTCCACCTTCTACACTCGCCATCGCTCAAACGCGATGGATTCAATCATCAACGCCATGTCCTCCGCCGCCTCCGACTCGCCCGCCCAGCCCTCCTCGCCTGCCGGCTCGCTCACCGACTGCGTCGACGCCAGCAGCAAGCTCGTCGACATCTGGAAGCGCCCCGACCGCAAGGACTCGCAGGTCTCTGCGCTCGAGCTTCCCGGCCCCTCCAACCCGCCGGCCCGCAAGGGCAAGGAGAAGGCGACGATCAGCCTCAAGGTCGTCGACAACAAGGTCGTCCTCACGCCCCAGGAGAACGTCTGGGTCAAGCGTCTCTTCGCCGAGATGCTCGCGCAGAAGGGGTCGGCGATGGCTGGCTTGACGGCGGCCGAGCTGGAGGGGATGATCCTCGTGGAGGAGGGTACCGAGGTGAGTAACGGCGACGTTACGAGCGCATACAACTGCCTTTGGGCAGTTGGTATGTAATCGTTTCGGTCGTCGAGACCCAAACGATCTGTTCCCTAACTGACCCTTTCCCAGGACGCTCCTGAAGGCCCCGTGCGCGCTGCCGGGGATCCAGACGAGCTGGACGACGATGAAGACGAGCTGCCTCAGCAGGCGCAGAAGCAGCAGCAGGCGCAGGCGCAGAAGCAGGCGCAGAAGCACGATCAGGCGCACGACGCGCAACAGCAGCAGCAGCAGGCGCACGAGCAGGCGCAGAACCCCGAGCAGGCGAGCGCGCATTCGCCCGAGCAGCCCCAGCAGCAGCAGCACCCCCAGCAGCAGCAGCAGCCCGAGCAGCAGCCGAAGGTCAGCGTCGACGAGGACGTCAATCCGGTCATCGCCGAGGCCCTCGCCCAGAAGAAGATCCTGGTCGACCGCGAGACCGCCAGGCCCACCGAGCTCGTTGCCGAGGGCGTCCGCTGGCGCCATCTCGGCCGCCAGGTCGGATGGGAGGAGGCGCAGGAGGCCGCGCTCGCCCGCGAGGCCCGCGTCAAGTTGGGGGAGCTCCGCGGCCTGGAGCTCCACCTCGAGCCCGAGTACCAGAAGGGCCGCAAGGAGGGCGCTGCGACGTACAAGACGTTGCACAAGCGCACCGTCAAGCAGCGCGTGCGCGACGCCAAAAGCCTGACGACCTATCGCGTCGGCAAAGTCAAGGCCTGGCTCGCCGTGCGCCCCAAGGAAGCGGCGAAGAAGGTGTGGGACGTCACCGTCATCGTGGCGAAATGGATCTGGGAGAACGGGGACAAGATCCTGAAGTCCCTCCTCGCCATCGGTAAGTTTCTTTTCATCTGTTAATGTTTCTAAATGCTTCACTAACCAATTAACTAGTCTTCATTATCGGGCACTTCCTCGCGACGGCTTGAGAAGGGGAGGGGAGACTTGCTGGATACTACGGCGGCGTACTGCGAAGCTTTCTTACAGACTCATGCATTTGCGCAATGTGATTAACTTATTGGCTGGCCTGCAGCGGCCATAACGAGAAATTTCAATGAAATACGTTGTTCTGGTCTTTACGACCAGAACGATTACATACCAAGCAATGTTCTGGTCTTTACGACCAGAACGATTACATACCAACCTGCCTAATGCAGGTTGTAACTAAGACGGGCTCGAACGCCCTTTACCAGCGACACGCGAGGAGGAGAGTTGTCCTCGGCGCGCGCAATTCCCCCTCGACTGATATGTTTTGAAAGGTAAATTTATTCACTAAGCTATCTAACTAGGACAGCCCCTCCAGATGGGCTGGAATCGCCTAAAGAGGCATGTAGCAGAGCCCAACTCGGCTAGAGACCGGAACGGGTCCCGAAAGCCCACCTGACGGGGCTAAACTCCACCCAGGAAATTGCACCCTGACATGCAGTGAGTGCGAGATTTGAGTTCTGCGGCAGCAGCGGGTCATGAGCGGCTCGCGGCTCGCGGCTCTCACCCTAACCCGGCAGCACGAGTGGTAAGTACTGCGCTCGGCAACCGGCCGCGCCGGCCGCAGCTCGGAAGCGCGAGCACTGGAACTTTCTCCGGGCGCGTCCTTTGGTCCCTTCCCTGCCAAGCGGCGGCGATTGAGCCTGCATCTCACACGATAGCAACGAGGAATCAGGCCGCTCAGAAGCCAAATGAGCATACGTGCTACCGTAGTGCTTACTTAGCACCCTGTTGGGGGACGATCAGCACCCCACCCGCGTTAGACCACTCCTGGGCGCTCGCATTCGCGCTCGGCGCCGGGTGAAGGTTCATCCTTCGCCCCTCACCGACCCCAGCCCCTGTGCCGTGGTCCCTTGGTCTGCGAGAAGGGATGAATGTGTGCTCTGTAATAGGGGCTATTTTAGCGAGGCTGCCGCGGCGCCAGTGGTTAGAAAGTTCACTTCGAGGGTCACCCGGTGGGGCCTGTACAAGGACTGTCTGTGCCCGTCGTCCGCCCGGTGCGCCTGCTGGTAGCAGCTGACGCCGCCCCCTCCCCTTCCAAATCTATCGGAATGGCAGCCTATAGAGCGCCCCTGCTAACTTCCTATGGCGGTGATATTGCAGACTCATGGGTTGGGGGCTGCTGTGGGGCGGTGGCGCAACGGTGTGGGCAAGCTGGGGGTGAGAGGATCGGGGCGTGGGTGCCGGGCGAGTCATGTGCAGTAGTGCAAGGTCGGGACATGACATGACATGTTTGCGCCAGCAGTGAGGATCGCAGATTGCTAGTGCGACACGCTTCGTCGTGGGGTCGGACATCGGCTGCCGCAGCACAATCGATTCCGATCCGGGTTAGAGGAAGAACATCAGACGGTGAACACGCCGCGGACGAAGAGTGAGGGGACACAAGCAGGCCGCAGATGTGTCAAGAACGCGCGTACCTTACGACGCGACGAAACGTATCATCACAAACGTCATTGATAGGATGCACTAGATCTTTGCATTTCTTTCTCTCTCCGACCTCACAGCACCAGACTCGGCACCTCACGCGGTCCCCGGTCCGAGCGCGTACTTCCACAGGAACTCGGCCATCTTCTCCCGCATCTCCGGCGTCGTCGTATGCCCCGTCGCGGGCTGCACGAACACCTCCTTGACGCCGAACGGCCCGACCTCCAGCTGATCGATATACTCCGCCCCGGCCGAGTGCGGCACCGACTTGTCCTCCGCGCCGGAAAGGATGAGGATCTTCTTCCCGATGTATGGGTTACCCGGCGCGTCGAGCGTGTTCGGCAGCTGGGCCGGGTCGAGCCGTTCCATCAGGGCGAGCATCGACTTGGGCACGTAGGGAGGCGCGAAGGGCGTGTTCCGGTCGACCGAGCGCATCTGGAAGAGCTTGATGTAGTTCGGCGATCCGATGATGGGGATACCGATGGTGATGCGGGGTTCTAGGGGGGGAGTCAGTGTGTGGTAGGACGACTCCAGGGCGGAGGGGCGTACCGTTCGCCAGCGCGACCCATGTCGCATGTCCTCCCAACGACACACCAGCAGCTATCCAGACATCGATCGTCCGCTCATCGTTGGGATACAGGTAGGGTGGAAGGAAGTCGATCAGGAACGAGATGTCCCTCCCTGTACCGGTGAAGATCCCGTACATGTCCATCCTGATTCGTCGTCAGCAATGCGGCAGGTCGAGCGAGCGATCACAACACGTACGCGTGGGTATCGTTCCCGCCGTCCGGCGTGCCTTTTGCGCCCCATGCGCGGTTGTTCTCCGCATTGACCGTGCGATGGCCGTGATTGCGGTGGTCCTAGTGGTGCCGATCAGTCGCAGAGTCGAGAAGCCATCTCATTTACTTACGAAAGAAACGATCACAAGATCGTGTGACGGTTTCTCCACCTTCCGCTTCTCGTTGACGAACTCAAAGGTGCGGTCGACAATCTTCAGCATTGCCTCGTCATCATGCTTTCCTGTACGGCCATGGGTGAGCAGGATGACAGCGACGGGCAGCTTCGCGATGTCGTCGCCGAGCGTGTAGTTCTTGTACACGCTGACCTCCAGACCGGCCACGTTCAGCTTCGAAGTGGTGTAGTTGACCGCCATTGAACTCAGGTGTCGTTCAAACGAGAGAGAACGGTCGTAGGAGACAGCCAGCAAGTATTGAGAGCATGCCTCTTCATGTGACTTGACGGCTTACGTCCGGCTTGTGACCCGAGCGTGGTGGGCAGTCAATGTCATTCATCGTCCCTGACCTCAAAATAACCTAATGGCGGTCAGCTTATTCAGCCCGTCAGGACCGTCGTTTCGCCGGGGAAACGATGGACGCACTTTGCCTCCTTGTTTTGGGGCCTCCTTTAACGAAGTAGACACGTCACGGTCAGAAGATCGAGTATGTCAACGGTCTCGATACGGTACGCATGAGCAATTACGAAATAACGGTAACTGTGATTAGAGACAGATGTCTAACAGCGAAGAGAAGCGATTTTTTAAAAAAGCGACTAATAAAGGGTCTGAAATAGAAATAACGCAAGTTGTCGACTGAACTGTAAGGTGGCCACTGTTGTGAAGCAGCGTGTTTGTGAGGCTGGACAGCGCTTCGCGCGCTTACTTGTTGGATGGAACATCATGAATCCCAGCGCAATCGAGTCCAATCAGGCCGTTGCCAAGTTCTGAAGAGCAGCATACAGGGGGGCTACCAGCGCTGTGAAGGTGCCTGAGAATCACATCACAACTTCGAGCGAAGACAACTGTTGACTAACCATCCTTGGACAAAGGGGTGGCACGACACTGCGACCAGTCCTTCCACGTCTTGTAGAGACTTGCCGGCGGCAACAAGGATTCCCATAATATCTCCCACGAGACCCACATCCTTCTTTGGATCGCCGAATTTGTCGCAGCACAGCGCTGTCATGGCACAATCAGACACGACCGTTGCGAGTATTGAAGAAGGTAACTTACCATTGCCGAAGTCACCTCTGCAACGGGAGTTAAGGCCGTTGTTACCGTTATCCTGGCGAGGAGCAACTCTCGCTAGGGTGGTAGCCAAGAGGGGCATAATGACGAGAACAGAGAAGAGCTGCATGGTATTGATAGGCGAGTCTCGTCTTCGGGTTTGGTAACGGTGAATGAGGATTGCTTTGCTGCGAGATGAGTGACATGTTAGTGCTCTCTTATACGTTTACCGAGCCTGTCTGAACAAGCACAAGTCGAAAAGAAGCTGATTGTAGACTCTCATCTGCCGCATGCACAACAAAGAGTCATATCCGACTGCATGCTCGCTCTCAAGTCGACATCTCCGCAAGCGATTGAGTTCTCGCATCCGAGATGCGAAGGCTTTTGACCCGTTCGGTTCCAAGACAGCTAACGCAGCAGAAGGCTAACTCGGCATGATGCCCGCGGTTGATGAGTATCCCGAGAGGAGACGAGCAAGGATAAATTAGACGGCGAAGCGCTGCAAAAGGTAAGAGGCCCGCTTTCAAATGTCGAGATGAACCAGAGAGAAGCATTTTAGTGCATTATGCCGCATCCCGTTTCCAGGTCGCTAGGCAGATTGTTATGCGCATGGCAACATTGATGCCGTTTCAGATGATGGTGCCTTCCATCTTCGTCAGCACATATGGTGAACGGCGTTCCAGATCAAGAGTACATTTCGACCACACCAGGAAGAAGCCGCGGGACATGGCAGCGAGCATGACATTTCGTAGCAGATCGACGATCATGTTTAGCTGGCACTGCTGGTTGCAGCAGCACAGTCGAGTCCGAGATCGCTTTCGATAAGCATCTGTGAGCAACACACCGACGTGATTGCACTGATGGAGCATGGATTCAATGATGGCCAATGAAATCGGGCACGCGGTCCGTGCCAGGTTTCGCCGTTGTTGTGGAGGGGGACGCAGTTCACGGCAACTAGGCCTTGAATGCTGGACAACGTCGCACCGACGTCATTTAGAAGTGACACTACCGCTGTGTCAAGCCCCGGATCTTGAGACGGGACCTCCGAGCTGATTTCAGCACAACACTGCGAATAATAGTCGGGGCATGAGTGAATCGGGGCATCAAATGGACGGCAAAATACGCACTGTTGTCTTCAAGACCGTCGCAGCGCGAGTACAGCTCCGTCTGCCGTTAAACCGCCAGAATCCGAGCAGCGACCAAGGACTGGCGATCAGAGGGAGAACAGAGAGATGCAGCATCGGCATGTACCCGGGAGGTGGGAGATAACAGATGGGGCCGTACACCTCGTAGTACTCGCTCCCGATCGCAAAGTATATGCGCACCGAGCCCCCAAAACAGAAGCCAGGCAACAGAAGAGAACATTCGAAGCAGAACCAGGTGTTGTCCCGACATCCCGTACATCGACAGTGGCCTATCCGGGAGGTATAACACAGCAGCACCCAACACTTCTCGCTCATTTGCGATATTCGGACCCGAAAGCAAGATCGTGGTAATGTTTCGCGGAAGCTTCGGCGACGCTCGCAGTAGTACCGCTTCCAACGGGGGCCGAGCTAGCAGTACACATTGTGCCGAAGCGGGATAATCCGAAGAGAGGAGGCTTGTTCGGCAGCATCAACAAGCGTCCGCTCGCCGCCGTCTTCGGAGCCGGTGGTTGTCGACAGTTGTGCCATCATGGAATCGCCATTCATCAAGGCCAAGTATCCCAGTGATCGGCGGCCGAATGGGACGCAAGTGTGTCAACAGATGCATTGACGAATCAAAATTGCAAGATGGAAATACAGCACCGTGACGTCAGGCTTCAGCCTCCTGCGACCTACTTCCCCCCCTTCCGCTTCGCCTTCCCGCCCGCTGCATTCCCAGCAGCATCCCCGTTCATTCCCGCCCCATCACCCCCGCCTGTCGGACTTGGTGCTAAAGCCATGTTCGCTAGCTGCTGCGTCGCTTCGTCCACACCACTCGCTTGCGTACGCGCATGACGGGCGAGAACCTTCAACGCATGTTCTCGCGCGACTGCCTTGACCTACAACCATGAATTAGAGAGGCGATGGTAGGAAAGAGTGAGGTTGCTCACCTGGTCCAACTCCTTCTGGGTCAACTCCCCTCTCCTCGCCATAGACACATATGAATGCATCTTTCGGATCATACACAGCGCGACATAGTCGCTCGTGTATGCGTACGGCCGGTAGTGGTTCGACTCGACGTGTGCTTCCTCTCGGTCTTTCCATCCAGGAGGCGGGCGTATCGCGTGTTGGACGAGGTCGGCGAGTATTTGGATGTCGCCTGGCGTGTACTTGGAGAGGCTGGGAGAGGCGAGTTGTTCTGGCGTTGGAGACCAATAGGGCTGTGGATGCCCATAGGGTGGGAACGGCAGCGCGAGCGCCGCCGACTTGCCCTTTCCTTTCGTATCGGTCTTGGTCACAGACCCCGGAGCTGCTGCAAGTGCAGCATCCGTCGCCTGCATCTTCGCTCGATACGCGAGCTCCATGTCTTTGAACTAGCGGCCTGTCAGTAGGCGCAAGTCGCGTCATGCAACGGGACGCACCTTCTGATACTGGTCCTCCTGTAACTGCCCTCTCTTTCGACTCTCCTCAAAGTCCGGCATCCTCTCCACTATATGCTTTCCCAGAATGTCCAGCTTGGCTAGTGCGATATCGCGTTGGGTTAAGTAGACGAGCTCCTTGCTCTCTCCGATGCACGATGGGATGTATGCGGCAGTCTTGATGTACTCGTCCAGGAACGTCCACTGTAGCGGCGGTGCTCCAGGATGCTCTGCCGAGTTCGTGTGCTTCGGTACGACATGATTCGATGAGGGGGCTGCGGCAGAATTCGAAGGTATCGACGTAGGGAGCGGTGGTGCCTGAGACGTGGGCGATGCTTTCGTATGTGAAGCAGTGGACGCAGCGGTCGATTTGCGCTTGTTGTTCTTGCCCTTTGCCATATTCAGGTGTCAATCGGATGATCAGAAGCAGCGGTGAGGTAGCGAGGTAAGTGAGATATATGCGCTTTGTGAGAGTCGAGTATGGCCAGTATTTGCTCGTGGACCGCTCTCCTTTTGCCCTTTGCCTTTCGTGCCCTACCAAAGGCGGAAGAATTCGCCGACTCGCATAGCCACCCATCGGGGTCCAATCTTACGTCAAGCCTTTGCGCCCGTAGTCATACGCGGCGTCTTTGACGAGACTGGCCCGTCGCGAAATACCTGGCCACACAGGCCACAAATCCGCCCAGGCCGTCGGATACTAAGGCTATGCTAATTAGACACTGTATACGACCGCTCATGGATCCCACGCCTCATAATCGACCGTGTACTCATACATCTCAGAGGCTCCTTCTTCATCATCTTCTCTTGGCTCTGCGCTCGGATCTTCCCAATCTTCCTCGCGAGGCCAGTCGTCTATCTCCGCCCACAACCGTTTCCTCTCGGCAGAGCGTATATCTTCCGCGGTATGGTGCTCAAGCGCTGCGACGTGTCGGTCTTGCGCGGGATCTTGTTTGTACACGTCGGTCGCGTTCCCTACCGTGCGATCGGTGCTAAGAGCCCGTTCGGTAACGAGATTCAGGCTGTATCTGGGGGGTGAATCTGCAGAGATACTCCCGTTTTGGCCCCGAAGATTTTGGCGCGTTCGGGAAAGGGATACAGGCAAGATCGAGGTTGAGAATTTACACCAAATTCGAGATACAGGTCTGGACCTGTATCTCGGACCTCAATCTGAATCTCGCGTCCCTGCTCCCTTGAATGTAAAGTTCCTTTTTCCAGAAGCACATGCCAGAATCACCGGCACGACGGCATGTCGTCACCCTTTGTATTTCCATGAAATTATCACTCTGCCCGTGACCTTGCCCCTGACTTATCACTACCTTTCCATAGCGTTGCCCCCTCAAAACAACCCGGGACTGACCGCCCTGATGGAGAAAAGCGGCTCTCCAGATTGAGCAAGCCAGATCTCGCTGCTGCCGAACGCGAGACGCCCGCCCCAGATCACGATTTCGGGTAGATCGTATCTCGGTCTCTGCGCAGGTACCCAGATTGTATCTTGCAGATTGAGCTATCTTTTTACCGAACGGGCTCTAAGGTCGTTGTACACTGTCTGCGGCTCGTGACGGTCTCGAATTCTTGGCGCATATCGAGCTAATGTCATTCGTGGTATTATTCCGGTATCCGCTGGTGGCGAAATGTGGTTTTCGACTGGGAAAACCTGTCAGCGCTTTCCGGCAGACTGGACGCCACGGTCTACGCACCAAATGGCAGCAGCACTTCTTGGACGGCATGTCGCGCTTCTCTCTCCTCTGTCGTCTCGAGCTGTATCCATCCATGACGATACGACGGCCCCGGAATATCGACATGGTTCTCTATTGGATTGTCAGCTCGGCTCCAACTCATCGACACTGCTCGGCGCACCTGCTTGGACCGAGCGGACCGCTCCATCATCGCACACTGGCCGAGATTGCGTAGCGACGGGGAGGACGGCCGCATCGGTCGGTCTTCCCTCGTCCTCTGCTAGCCTCCCGCCAGTGTGCATCTTCCCACCCCGGCCGATCGGATCGCCGGAGGTGGAGCTCTGGGCCGCGACAGGCGGTGGGGAGTCGAGGGCGTCGCGCGCGCTCCGGGGCAGCAGACCAGCGTTGTTCCGGAGCGCGTAGCGACGAAGAGAGAGTGTGTCTCTGAGGCGCCGGCGGAGAGGGATGTGGGCGAGGTCGGCAGGGAGTGGAGCACTGGCTCCGGGAGGCAGGATGTGCGAGGAGCGAGGCGAGGTCGGCATGTCGCTCCCAATAGCGGCAGGGTGGGTAATGATATTGGTTTGTCGGAGTGTCAGCGAGCGGAGTGGTGGTGACAGAAACCGAAGCCAGCGAGAGACCGGCGAGAGACCAGTGAGAGAGGAGAACGAAACGGGTGACCGGCACAACAGCAAACGTCGCCCATGTCGGCCAGCTTGCCACAGACCATCAGGAACGTAAGCAGCATGTGTCAGACCTCTCAGCTTTCGTAGTGGTGACAGCCGCAGCAGTTTGCACACATCAGCAGCCCAGACGGTAGTGATCGTTGGCAGACCCGCAGGAGTCCAGAAGCTTCTCTAGAACTTCAACCCCTGCCCGTAGAAAGAGGCTCCCTGAAAATGTGATTAATCGATCCTCGTCGGAGTGCCCGGGGTCTTTGTAGGGATAGTACAGCATTGTGAACGCTCGCCTTGCTCGGGCTGCTATGGGTTCACAATGGATTAGCAGGTATATAGAGCTGTGTTGTTGACATCCTTTCAGACATCGGTGTGCACTAGGCTTCTGCTATTGGTTGGTGCACAGACATACATGGTGGGCCAAAGCATATGCAGTTTGGCCTAGCAGGAGTATCCGGGGCCCATCCGTACTGGGGGGATGCGGTTTATTTTTACACGCGCGTCACACCTCCAAATCTCTTTGCATCTTCCCCGGGTCAGGGACTCGGCAAGGCTCGGCACAGTCTGTACCACCTAGTAAGAGGGCACAAGGCTTCAGAATATGCTAGACCAATTGGACGGGGAAGTGGGCTTTGCAGGTGAGAGAAGTCCCCCGGCCCACTGCACACAGGTTGGTGCATATAAGTAGCTCCCGCGTCTAGAGCAGACGAGCACATCTCTCGTCACATCAGTCACCTATCCCTCACCGTTCACAATTAGTTGGTGAGCCTCCCTTACTGGTACACGGAGCACTCACTGAGGCAACAGTCCCAAGTGATGTCCCACATCATGTCGGCCGATGAAGTTCAGATGTACTATGAATCCACAATCAATATCCTGAAAAGTGGAACGGTCGCATACTATCTCTGGAGCTACGGTGTCGATATTGAAGCCCATAAAGAGGTTTATGACTGTGTTCAAGCCCGCATGAGCAACTGGCAAGACCATCTTCGTGCTGGGCTGATTACTCTTGCACAGTACAATGAGGTATGAAACAATCTACCCTATCCGTCCTCACAAATGTGCTTATACAAATACCATGGCAGCTTGAGAGTGAGATGGAGAAGCGTGAGAAGGCCATGCAAGCTGTTGAGTTGGCGAAGGCAGCACAGGCCCAAGATGCAAATGTAAGCAACTCATGCTCTGTTCAAGTATGTGCATATACTTATCGAAAACCTGAACTTTATTAGTTGGCTGCTGAATTTGCTAGCATCAATCTCCATGGTAGCAGCTCATACACACAGCACGGTACCATTGGTGAAGGGTCTCAGGGGGAGAGCAACAAATCGGGCACCATATCCTCTGGGAGTGGTTTGGAGGACGACCCCTACGTCGTGACTCCCAACTAATGATGTCGGCTCCGAGTCCTTTAGAGATAAGCAGGGTAGGACTGTCAAACTCACATTAGGCCCTGGTTTCATACTTTCATATGTTGTTCTGCTACAATCATCACACGTCTTACAGAAATGACTGTCTCTGACACTGTATTCGGCGTTGTGTACCGTATGCCAAGCCGCCGCCGCGCCGGCAGCGCGCTGTTAAGGGTTCAGCGGTTCATGGTCTCCATTCCTACCGCCATGTCTTTCTCCGCCGGCGGGGCACGACCTGCCGCACAAGGATCGGGTCAAGACCCGACACAAGTACGAAAGCAAACCGACACGTTCATCAACATCTTGGAAGCGGCCGCAGCACGCGAAGCGACGATCGCGGCAGGTGGAACGGCGGCAGTCGAGGCCGCTCTCCGGCCGTCGGCATCCGGTCAGGACATCGACAAGCTGGCGAGCTTGCTCGTGAGGAAGATGCCGGAGTTCATCCACTGGGGACAGACCGGGATGATCGACGTGGCCCAGGTTGAGAAGGTGCGCCCCGTCCGCTGCTCTATCGATGTATACTGATGGCTCACACACCCACAGCTGCAGTCGCTCGCCCGCGCGTTCGCCCCGAGACTGGTACGAATAGCGCAACAGAAGCGCGCACAGACGGCGCAGCAGTCGCCGATCGCTCCGGTTGCGCCTGCATCTGCCCAAGGACAACCGCCATCGAAGCTTGAGGGCGCACGGGTACGTTTACTTGACTTGTCTGCTCAGTCCATTGTCTGACTTACGACACTCAGTGGACGGCGCTCGCCCCTTCCATCGTCTTCGCCCCGCCCTCCAAACTTACCCATACGACCCCGGCAACCTCCGTGGAAATACCAATGAGTGAGGCGCCACCCGCCTCCTTCAATCTCCAGCTACCCCAGCAGCGTGCACCCGAGACCCCTCCCGCAACGACCACTCAGCCCGGCGCGTCGCCCGGCACAATGGGATACGAAACTATATTCCCGAAGGTAGTCGAGCTGCCAGAGGAGGCGAAGATCGGGTGGGAGAGAGAGGATGGGAGGGCGTGGACATGGCCTGCTTGGGTCGGAGGAGGAACGGAGCACCCAACGCTGACGTTGGGGCTGAGCGACGGCTTCGGGGGCAGCAGCCTATGTGCGTGTGCCTATCCCTGACGCATACATAACACATTGACTGATAGCGACGCAGCTACACCTCCTTTCATCATGCCGACCAGCTCGTTCGGCGTTCCCGAGCCGAGGGTGTTCGACCCATCTCAGCCACTCCCGCCCGCCGAGGAGACCGACACTCTCGGCCTCGTGCTGACGGGGGACTCGCGTACGATGACACAGGTGCTGCGTTCACTGCAGCCTGAACTGGAGCTGGATCCCAGCGCGGAAAGCGTACGTTTGCACCCATCAACTGGTTGATCTAGTAGCTAATGCCTATGCAGTTCCTGCTGGCTGCCGCGGACGAGTTCATCGAGTCCGTCACCCAGTTCGCGGCGGACATGGCCCTGCACCGCGGCTCCGACACGCTCGAGCCCAAAGACCTGCAGCTGCATCTCGGTACGCGTCTTGCCCTCCTGTTTGTCGTTCATGAAGCTAATATATGCGCTAGAACGCAACTACAACGTCCGCCTCCCGAACTACGCGTCGGACGAGACGCGCCTCGCGCTCACCCACGCGGCTCTCGGCCTTGCCCCGGCCAGCGGCACGAAGGCGAGCAAGGATGGCGGGATGGGTGCGAGCGGGCGGGGAGTGCGTGCTGCGAGGTTGGCCGCTATTGGGCGGTAACATGTCCCCGGCGCACCGCAGGTTGATGGCTCTATGCTGTATGTGTCCGCGCGTGGAGTGATGGGCTGGATAGAGGTCAGTATTGCTATCGAGGGCTGAAGATGTATTACAAGAGATGAGTTGTGCAAGAGATGTATGATCGGCAGACCACTCGCATTGTACCGTTATAATCGCATCATTCTCCGCTACGTACTCCCATATCTTGCGCTGCTGACTCGCGCCCCGCAGGCAGGGATATTTCGCAAGGAAGAAAACAAATGCTTCTATTGATCGATCTGGAACCCACTGCAGAGATGACATTCATACACATACGCCGACCACGCGCCGCCCCAACCAGCCC
This sequence comes from Calocera cornea HHB12733, assembly GCA_001632435.1. Classification (NCBI taxonomy): domain Eukaryota; kingdom Fungi; phylum Basidiomycota; class Dacrymycetes; order Dacrymycetales; family Dacrymycetaceae; genus Calocera; species Calocera cornea. The sequence continues at coordinate 66,312 of KV423939.1, read as the reverse complement.
CGGTCCATCTACACCCTCAGCGCGCGCATCGTCCTCCCCTCGGTGACGGCGATCCACTCTACGGGCGTCTGTCCCCAGATGCCGCCGACCATGGGGAAGCTCCAGGCGAGGCTGTTGATCTCCCCCGGGGAGGTGTAGGCGAGCACGGGGTCGCGCACTTCCCCTGGCGGGGGCAGGTTCGTGATGTCCGTCGGGGCGACGCGGTGCGGGGACATTACGGTGGAGGAGAGGTCCCAGAGGAGCAGCTGGTGGTCGTCCCCTGCCACAAGAACATCGGATGAGCACTTTATCTCGGAAATACGACGCGGCGGCGGCGAGCGGCCAAGAGTGCAGAACAGAAGAGAAGGGAAGGGACGGAACGCACCCGCACTGGCGATCATGGCCTCGCACTGCCCCCACCCGATGGCGTTTACGTTCCCCTGGTGCGCGACGAGCTCTGCGAGCGGCCGGCCCGGCGTGCGCATGTCGATGATCGTGACCTTGTTGCTGTCGAGGTGGAACATGGCGATGTAGTTCGAGTCGGTCGGGGAGAAGACGACGCGGGCGAGCGGGGGCGCGGCGCGCCCGCTGCTCGCGCCCGTCAGCGTCGCGGGCGTCGTGACCATGTCGTCCGGGCCGGGGGCGTCGCGCGCGGGGGACTCGTACAGGATTGTGCTGTGCTCGAGCGAGCGGAGGTCGAACGCGCGCAGCGAGCCGTCCGCGCCGACGGAGACGAACGAGTCGGTGGAATGGGGCAGCCAGGCGACGTCGTACACGTCCTTGTCGTGCGCGATCAGCTGCGTGATCGCGCTGTTCGAGGTGATGTCCCACACCGTGCACGTCGTGTCGATCGACGAGGTTACGATGAGCGAGGGGGAGATGGCGTTCCACGCGAAGCTCGTCAGCGGCGCGGGGACGTTGTTGCCCTTCGCCTGCACCACCCAATGAACCATCACACATCAGCGCCCATACCATACCACCCAGCAGGCACGCAGGGGGGAGAACAGGAACGAAACGCACACTAGAGCACTTCTGGACCTCCCTCAAGCTGCCCTGCACACCCCCACGCTGCCCCACATACCCGCCGCCGCGGCGCGCCCCGCCCTGGGCGTCAAACTCCCAGATCTTGAGCACCTCCCCGCTCGTCGCGAGCAGCTCCGCCTCGAGCCGCGGCTTGAACTTCCACGCGTGGCCGTTGGCGCCTGCGGGCTCCCAGAGCAGCTTGGTCGCGGGGTAGCCGTGGGATGCTTCGGCGAGGATCTGGAAGTCCTGCTGCGGCTGCTGCGGCTGTTGCTGTTGCTGCTGGGTGAAGTAGCCGGACTCTGCAGCGGAGGCGGCGGCGGAGGAGGAGGAGGAGGAGGAGGGGTAGTAGTCGTCCAGCGTATCGCTGGAGGCGCCGATGATCTGGATCACGTTGTGGGAGGACTCGAGGAAGCTGCCGAGCGCCAGGCGGTGCGTCTGGGAGGCCTTGGTGGACGGGTAGGCGCCGGCGGAGTTGCACCAGTCGAGCGTGAAGATGGGCCCTGCAAGGGGAACGGGGTTAGCGCCGATCGGACTGGGGGGAACGGGGACCGGGGGACGGGCGCACAGGGGGCATCATACCGCAGCACGGTCTTGCTGCCCATGGCGGGCGGCGTTGGGTGCCCGAGTGGCCACCAAGAGCGTCCAGTCGTTGGCCGGGCAGATATAAGATATCAAAGCGGATCAAAGCGCCCTCTGCTGGTGCTAACAGGCGCGCAGGTCGAGTACGGTCGGTGGTCGTCGCGTGTGCGTGTGTGGCCAGGAACGCTGGGTGCGGGGTGCGGGTGCAGCGGCACGCAGCCTGCACGCTGACAGGGCCCTGGCACGCCTCGCACCGCCGGGAGAGAGCACCGCCACAACTCCGCGTCTCCGCCTCTATCTCCGTAGCTCCGAGCAGCCGGAGGCGACGTTGCCGGCAGCAGCTGTATCGCCGACGCGGCTTCGCGGGATGCACCGCGAGAGGTGGGCAGGGGCCGTGACGTCAACAACTGCCGATGGGCTGCTTCTGTCCGACTCTCTGCGCCCAACACGAGCGTAATGCGCTGGGCCCGCCGAGTGGGGTAACCGTAATCCCTCCTTCGCTGCGAGGTGGGAATGGGAGCTATAAGGGGTGAGGTGGGGCCGCCGAGGCGAGACTCGTCCCCCGACTCTTCTCTACGCTATTCCCTCGATTGAGCAAACGGTCCCGACCAACGACTCGCCCCGCTGCATACCACACTGAACAATCCACCAGCACACCAGCCCACGATGACCGATCCCGAGAAGCAGCAGAAGCGCACCCCGGACCAGTTCGTCGAGGACGCCGAGACCGGTTCCCACACGTCCGGCACCCTCCGCCAGGGCAGCGCCGGCGCGTACGGGTACGACGCCGAGGCTGGGGAGATGCGGAAGCTCAGCCAGAAGCTCGACAACCCGCTCAAGGGCCTGAGTCAGGCGGAGCTGCTCGACTCGGCGGAGAAGTACTGTGTGCTGCATGGGATGGAGGAACATCGTACGTGCCTTCGATGATGTGTTTGATGCGTGAACGGAGGGGCTGATGCGGGTGTTGGCAGTGGAGATGTTCAAGCGCGGCGCGCTGCTTGCGGCCCAGCCGCACAACTTTGACACTGTCAAGGACCTGACGGAGGAGGAACGCAGGCGGCTCGAGGAGGAGACGACGCACAAGTGGCGGCAGCCGGCGATGATGTGTATGTCCCGTCTGCCCTCCCAGACACACTTGCTCATACGCACGCATTGCAGACTATGTCGCGCTCATCTCTTCCCTCGCCGCCGTCGTCCAGGGCATGGATGAGGCGGTCGTGAACGGCGCCCAGATCTTCTACTACGACATCCTCGGCATCGCCGGCACAGACACGTACCACACGACGCTGCAGGGGCTGGTCAACTCCGCGCCGTACCTGTGCTGCTTCATCCTCGCGTGCTGGCTCACCCACCCGCTGAACCGCTTCTTCGGCCGCAGGGGGACGATCTGGATCTCGTGCTTCATCGCCGGCGCGGCGTCCATCTGGGAGGCGTTCACGTACTCCTGGCCGCAGCTGTTCGCCGCGCGCCTCCTGCTCGGGCTCGGCATCGGGCCCAAGTCGAGCACCGCGCCCGTGTACACGGCCGAGTGCGCCCCCGCGCCGATCCGCGGTGCCCTCGTCATGCAGTGGCAGATGTGGACGGCGTTCGGCATCGCCCTGGGCGACATTGTCAGCGTGATCTTTGTCAACATCACGCCCGACGTGGCGTGGCGGCTCATGCTCGGCAGCACCGTCGTCGCGCCCATCTTTGTGTGCGCGATGATCTACTTTGGGCCCGAGAGCCCGCGCTGGCTCGTCAGCAAGAACAGGCACGCAAAGGCGTACGAGTCCATGCGCCGGCTCCGGTTCACCGAGCTCCAGGCGGCGCGCGACCTCTTCTACATGAACGCGCTGCTCGAGGCCGAGGCCGAGATGCAGCGCGGCCACAACCTCCTCGCCGAGCTCTTCACCATCCCGCGCAACCGCCGCGCGACCATGGCCTCGGGCCTCGTCATGTTCATGCAGCAGTTCTGCGGCGTAAACGTCATCGCGTACTACTCGAGCCAGGTGTTCGTCGCCGCGGGCCGCACGCGCAGCGAGGCGATCCTCCTGACGATGGGGACCGGGCTGGTGAACTGGATCTTCGCGCTCCCGGGCATGCTCACGATCGACACCTTCGGCAGGCGCAACCTCCTCCTCGTCACCTTCCCCATCATGGGCATCTGCCTCCTCATCACCGGCTTCGCATTCTGGATCCCGGACCTGAACGCGCAGACGGCCGTGGTCGCCGTAGGCATCTACCTGTTCGAGGTCGCCTACTCGCCCGGCGAGGGGCCCGTCCCCTTCACCTACTCGGCCGAGGCCTTCCCTCTCTACATCCGCGACGTCGGCATGTCCTACGCGACGGCCGTGACGTGGTGCTTCAACTTTGTCCTCTCCATCTCCTTCCCCACCCTCCTCACGGCCTTCAAGCCACAGGGCGCCTTCGGCTGGTACGCAGCATGGTGCTTCATCGGCTGGGTCGTCATCCTCCTCGTGTTGCCCGAGACGAAGGGCCTCACGCTCGAGGAGCTCGACCTGGTGTTCTCCGTGCCGACGAGCAAGCATGCCGCGTACCAGGTGAAGAAGACCGGATGGTGGATCAAGAAGTACCTCCTGTTCCAGCGCGTGAGTTCGCTTTGGCTTCGGGAGCCCGCTTCGAGACATTGTTCCTGACAAGCATGCTTAGCCTGCTGACATTCCCCCTCTTTACGAGCACGACGCGCTCTCCGGACTGTGAGGTCGAGGCCGTTGTTGTCACGCATCGTCATCGTCACCCGGTTGGAAGGGGGCGATGGGCGATTGAACGACTAATCGACGATGTTGCTTGGGCCGGCCCTTGGTTTGACGAGCATCAAAACTATATGCAGCCCCTGGCCAATTCTGTATCGATAGTACCGCATCTCTGTATCGATAGTAATATTTTTATCATTGACCCTGCTTTTCACCCTAGTGCCATTGAGATTTTTTTTTCATTGGATAAGTGGGCATCTATTAGTTCCGAGCGGAGATTAAGCGAGAATACATGTGAGGGTTGTTCTACATATGCTACAGTTATCTAAGAGGCGAGTCCCAACAACGAGTCATAAGCCGTATGTCCATGGTACATTCGGACAGTGAATCGACAGTAGCACAGTAATGCACACCCCGTTATGCGCGTTGGACCAGAACTCGCAGAACAGCTTCGTCGCCTCCGCCTCGAACATCGCCAGGTTCTCGCACATCACGATCCCCTGTGCCCTCAGCGCCTCCATCGCTGTTCGCCACCATTGCACGTTCTTCCAGAACTCACGCTGCTCGGGGTTGTACGGCTCGCGCAGGTCCTGCCGGTGCACGCCGCTCGTGCCGCCCAGCGCGTCGTATATCGTCCGCCGGACACGCTGGAGATCCCGTGTCCGGCCCTTCCCTACTCGGCCGATCGCTATTAGGCATACAATGTCGCTTCGTTGTGTGAGGTCGTGGACTCCGAGCTCGCTCTCGCTCAGGGCGTTGTACATCGGGTATCGGGGATGGGGGTGGGTGAGGATGGCTTGGTGCAGGTCGCCCGTGAGCTCGGGCTTGTCGGAGCAGACGAAGATGCCGAAGCGGAAGGTGCAGTCGCCGTTGTCGATGAGCACGGCATAGACACCTCCGGCTTGGATCGGGGAGCATATGCGCAGGTGGGGCTCTACCAGCTGTCGTACGGAGAGGAAGGGAGGCATGCAGAGAAGATGCGCAGTCGTGCGGGCACTGGCGGGACAAGTCGTGTGCGTCTGCCGGCGAATATGCTGTTGAGGGCCACAGCGGCCCACCAGTTTTATATCACGGCATAGTGTCTGTATTTCCAGCTAGTTAGGAGCACCCGTCCAAGGCCATGGCGAAGTAAGCAGCCAATCCAACAGGGTGCGGCACGCGAATCAGGGAGCAGTGACGGTGGCCCTTCGGGACTCTGGCGATCAGCGCTGCCCCCTGCTAGGCATCTCATCTACGCAAAGACCCAGCGTGAGAGATCCGATCAACCCCATCCAGTCACCGAGATTCGTATAGCCATCCGTAATGCCAGTCCTGTACGTGAGCAGTGGCATCGTCGTCGAGCGCAATACAGACGTGATTGGCTGTGCTCCCGTCCCTGAGCTGCTCAGAGCCAGGGCCGAACTTTAGCGGAGACAGAGCGGTCTGGGGCGGCTTTGGTTGCCAAAGCCATCATACGTTGTTAGACCTTTCATCAGTCGCTTTCACCTCATGCTTCCTTCCTTTCACCACTGGCGGAGATAAAACGTCGTGGCCTGTCACTTTAACTGGTGTACACGAAGCACACTCACAACTACACGCGTCTTGGAGGATGGTGTGCCCATGGACATCTTAGAAGACGACCGGTGGTCACACACATTACACCATGACTACACATCGAGTATTCGATTCGTGTTGCTGGTGAAGTATTCGGGGATACCCGAGCAAGTGTGATGGCGGACAGGGCATAGATTCCATATCCGCTTTTGTGTATACATGCGTCAACACAAGTACCCAGATGTACCCACACGTCTCCTGCACCACTCCCGCCCACCTCGGCTGCTCATGAGGAAACGACGGTCCAGGCGCGGATGGCGTTGTCGGTGAAGCCACCGAACAGTGTCTGGCCGTCCGCGGACCAGGCGAGGGAGACACACTCGGGATCGCGCGAGTTCTTGCCGACCTGGACAAACTCGGGCTTGAGCTCGTCCACGATTGACTTGCTCTCGAGGTCGAAGATCTTCACGCAGGAGGCGGTGGCCGCGCAGAGCCAGTAGCGGTTGGGGGAGAACACGAGTGCGTTGACAATGTCACCGGCCTCGAGCGAGTACAGGTGCTTGCCATCGTTCAGGTCCCAAAGCATGGTAATGCCGTCCTTGCCGCCGGAGGCAGCGAGAGAGCCATCGGGGGAGACAGAGACGGCGTTGATGTAGCCCGTATGGCCGTAGTGGTTGGTCTTCAGCTTGCACTTGGAAAGCTCCCAGACCTATTCGAAAGTGTTGATCAGTAATCAGTTCAAAACGGCAGATTACAACGAAGAATCAGAGATCTTGGTGGAAAGTTAGTCTCATAGAGCCGTGGCCCTCTGAAGTAGCAAATACAAGGAATTACATCATTTAGATGATGAGTGCAGATTGCTCACCTTGACGACCTTGTCCCAACCGCACGAAACGATGACAGGGTTCATGGCATTTGGCGAGAAGCGAACGCAAGAAACCCTGTTGGCCACGTCAGCAACGATAGAACCGCCTGCGTATCCCGCACGCACCACTCAGTGTGACCCTCCTCCTTGATGTCGAACTTGCACTCTCCGAGCGTGTTCCACAGCTTGATGGTGCGGTCCCGCGAGCCAGAGACGATCTGCCTGTTGTCGGCCGAGAAGGAAACGGACAGGACGTCGCCGGTGTGGCCGACAAATCTCCGGGTGGTCAGGCCGGTGTTGAGGTCCCAGAGACGGAGGGTGTGGTCCCAGGAGGAGGAGAGGGCGAACTGGCCGTCGGAGGAGACGACGATGTCCGAGACGAAGTGGTTGTGGCCTGTCAAGATCTTCTTGGGGTAGCCGTACTGATCCTGCTCGCGGGTGAGCTGCCAGACAATGATGGTCTTGTCTATAATATCGTATTAGTTGGGACGCCACAGGTCGTCGCTGGTCGTGCGCACCCCTGGAGGCAGAGACGATCATATCCGGGTTCTCGGACGAGGTCGCGATGGCAGTGACCCAGCCCTTGTGGCCGGTGAGGGACCCGAGGAAACGCAGAGACTCGGACATTTTCGAGAGATTGGAGGGAGACGAGCAGAGGGAATACGACGCTGGTCCGCTTGAGCAGGCGACGACGACGAGCAGCACGAAACCAAACCTGGAATGAAGACGGAGGCAGAATTTGGGGGCACCCTGAAGTACTGTACAGCAGCCACACCGTGTTCCCATGCGCGCCTACCCCGCGGCTTCCCCAAACGCGGGCGCCTATTACTACGATCAGAAAATGCAAAAAATGGTTGAAAGAGCTGCCGCATATTCTGCTTGGCCAGAGCGCAATAAATCACTTGTTTGGGTGACCCAACTGAACTGGTCGTGGACTCGCTGGACGGTCTTCACGTATAGCGCGGCTTCGGTGAAGTTAAGCTTGTACTTCGTCGGCATCCGTGCGACATCGACTTTACGCGCCCTTTCCCGCTGAACTCTGCGACTCTTGCTGTTTCCTTCCCTCTACTACATCTACAGTCATCTATGGCTATAGCCTAGCCTGAGCTTTGCCCGACTTCGCTCTCAACCTAACGACCTCCTTCGCCTGCTCCCTCAGCAGCCTCCTCAATATCTTCCCACTGGGGTTCTTCGGCACGGCCTCGACGAACTCTACCCCTCCCTCCAAATGCTTATACCTGACCTTATGATCCGCGACCCACTTCTTGAGCTCCGCCGTGACTTGGCCGGCCTCGGCCGCGCTGGCCCGGACCCGCGCGGCGACGGAAGGCTCGAGCACGACGAACCCGAGCGGGACCTCGCCCTTGTACTCGTCGGCGATGCCCACTACCCCCGCGTCCTGCACGTACGGGTGGACGATGAGGTGTCCCTCCAGCTCCGCGGGCGCGACCTGGTATCCGTTGACCTTGAGGATTTCCTACGCGACTATCAGCATTCCAGCCCAAGCGGCCGTGATACGCGCGTACCTTCAACCGGTCAACGACAAACAAGTTGCCCTCCTTCGTCATGAGCGCCTCGTCGCCCGTCCTTACCCACCCCTCGGGCAAGAACGTCTCCTCAGTCGCCTTCTGGTTGTTCGCGTAGCACAGCGCCATCTGCGGGCCCTTGACCCAAAGCTCGCCCGGCTCGCCGTAGTCTGCGATCGACCCGTCTTCCTTCACGATCCGCGCTACGGTGTCGGGGATGAGCAATCCGGCGGAACCGTTCACCGATTCCTGCTGAAAGAGGAACTATGCATCACGTATACGCGACATCAGCGTCCGTCCCTGACGCAAGGTAAGAACGGGCGGGCTACGCACCTTGGACACAATCGTGCACGTCTCGGTCATCCCGTACCCCTGGCCCATGCGCATGCGCGGGAACATCGCCTTGAACTTCTCGGTCACCTCGCGGGAGAGCGGCGCCGCGCCGACCATAGCGAACCGCACATGGCCCAGGTCGTACCGTTTCGTGATCGGGTTCTACGCGCGTACTTGTCAGTCAAAACATGCCGTAACGGTTGGGTGGGGGGGGGGAAGCGTACGTTTACGAGCATGACCACTTGCGGGGGCACGATGTACAGGTGGGTAATGTGGTGCCTCACGATGGACTCGAGCATCGCTTGGAAGTTGAACTTTGGGCAGACGACCAGGGTCATCCCGCAGAACAGCACGAAGTGCAGCTATTTCCCCATCACCCCATCAGCCATGCCGCATAGCTGATCCCAGCGCACTCACATTCATCACCAGCCCGTAGATATGGTACATCGGGAGCACGCCCATGCACGCGTCCCCCGGTAGGGCGAACCGGTCCTCGTCCCTCAGCCCGCGCTCCGTACACCGCTCGTGCATAGCGACCTGTAAGACGTTGGCAATCAAGTTCCTATGTGCGATCGCGATGGCCTTGGGCAGTCCGGTGGTCCCCGATGAGAAAGAGAGGAAGGCGATGCTGTCTCCCACGTCCGGGCCGCGCGGCTCGGCGTAGTTCTTCGCCAGGTCCCAACCGCGGTCCACGAGCCCTTGGACGGTCGCGAACTCGCCCTGCTCCGCCTGGGCGGAGGTGGGGAAGCACTCTCCCGGCGTGCGCGCGGGAGGGACGGGCGAGAGAACGACTATGTTGCTGGGGGCGATGTGCGCGACTGAGGCTGCTTTCAGGGCCGTGGGGAGGGAGGCGGAGGAGGTGAAGAGTAACTTGGAGGAGGTCGCGGAGAGCTGGTACTCGAGCTCCGAGTGCGTGTACGAGGGGTTGGCACATCTGCGGACTAGTCAGCTGGCAGCGGTGGCCTGGAGGATAGACGCACGAGACGACCGCGCCGAGCCTATGCAGCGCCCAGATGACAATGGGGTAGTCCACATCATTCGCGCTATACAAGCAGGCGACGTCCCCTGGCCTTACGCCCCACTCCTCCCGGATGGCCCTCGCGAGCCGCTCGACTCGCTCGCGGATCTCCTCGAGCCCGAAGGCCCGCCCCGTAACGTCGTCGACGAGCCAGGTGGAGCCGGCGAGCCGCGAGGGCCGGAGGGGGTGCGTGTCGCTGTCGAGGATGAACTGGGGGATTGTGATGTCGCGCGGGTAGGGGTAAGGGACGGAGTGGTGCGGGTGGAAGTCGGGCATCGTGGGTCTTTAGGATGTAGCTCTGCGCACGACGACGCCTACGAGGACAGCAGGAGACGTCTAGAGGGACAGCACACCAACTACAAGGCACAAGGAGAGGAGCGGGGGGGGGGAACACGACACGATTCAACACCCCGCCCTTGCACCCCGTGGCACGCCATCCCTCGATGCATACACACACCTTCCAAGTGGAGAGGGGCCAGCTGGAGGTGGGCCGCCAGGGCCGAAGCGGGGGTGCGTGCGGGGAGCCGGGGAGCCGGGGGTTGCTTGGGCGGGGCGTGATCGTCGGCCCGGCATAATGATGCCCAGAGGGCGGTCCGAAAGCCGATAGGGTCCTTGCTTCTCGCACCGGCAGTATCGCTCCTCGGTATCCAAAGCACAACAAGGTCACAACTACGATATTTGACGCCTAAATACTCGTACAATGGCGTGCTATGCAACTTCGCCGATACGCGCTAGATCCTTGCCTACGCGTTGTCCGTCTTAGCTCTCGTCCTGACGACCTCCTTCGCCTGGTTCCTCAACATCCTGCGCAAAATCTTGCCACTCGAGTTCTTCGGTATCGTCTCCACAAACTCGATCCCTCCCTCAAGCCGCTTGTACTCCACCTTCTGCTCGCTCACCCACTTGCCCAACTCTTGCTTGATGTTATTTTCCTCGTCTGCGCTCGAGCTGGCTCTCTTGGCGATGCGCTCGTGCAGGACGACGAAGGCGAGGGGAACCTCGCCCTTGTACTCGTTGGGGACGCCTATAACGCCGACGTCTTGCACATAGGGGTGCAGCAGGAGATGACCCTCTAGCTCGGCGGGGGCGACCTGGAACCCCTTGACTTTGATCATTTCCTAGAGCCTTTTCAGTCCCAGTCCCACTTCGTCATGCGCTCGTGCCCCAGCTCAGCAGCGCACCTTCAGCCGATCAACGACAAACAGGCTCCCGTCGGGCCCCAGATAGCCCTCATCCCCCGTCCTCACCCACCCACCGGGAAGGAACGTCTCCCTCGTCGCCTCCTCGCTGTTAAGGTATCCCAGGGCCATCTGCGGTCCGCGCGCCCAGATCTCGCCTGCCTCGCCCAGGGGGGCGCTGGACCCGTCGGGCTTGACAATACGCACCTCTGTGTCGGGAGCGATGACGCCGGATGAGCCGGGCAGGGGCGGGCGGTGCATGTCGAACTGCTCTCCCCATCGAGCAATTGAAGTCAAATTAGCAGCCGACCTCTTTGAGGAACCGCGAAGCCGAAGCTCGCAGTGAGGGAATACGCACCAGGCTGACCAGGGTGGACGTCTCCGTCAGCCCGTACGCGAGGCCGAGCTTGGCCCGCGGGAGGAGCGCTCGGAACTGCTCCAGCATGGATGACGAGAGGGGGGCAGCGCCCATGACGACCCAGTGCAGCCGCGAGAGGTCGTATTGCTTCGTTAGCGGGCTCTGGGGTACAGTGCTGGTCAGTACGCTTGCTTCAGGAAGGGATGGGGAGGGGCCGACATTGACGAGCAGCATTACTATGGGCGGGACGATTCTGCCTCCCCCACGCTCCACGGTCAGCGCGGATCCTGGGAAGGAGCATGGGGAATGACAAAGCGCACGCGAGATGGGTGATCCGCCGCTTCACGACCGTCTCCAAGAACTGTTCTCGGTGGAACTCGGGCACGACCACCACAGCGGCACCGGCGAAAAGAAGGGCGTGCATCTGTTGCCCCGGTAAAGGGGTAAAGTCAGCTGTGTCCTTCACCTTGGAAAGGCGGAAGGTGCACGTACGATAGCGACGAGTCCCATGATGTGGTAGAACGGGACCACTTGTTTGCGTCAGCCTCGCCCAACCACCCCACCCCATCTAGGAAGCGGCAGGGGACAGACGCACCAGCTAGAACGCGATCATCGGGTCTGAGCCACCTCCCCTCCGTTTCCGCCTCCCCCATGCCAGGTTGATTCGCCTTATAATGCCTCGCCATCTGCAGCACCACCGCGATCACCGCGCGATGGGGCAGCTCGACGGCCTTCGGCAGCCCGGTAGTGCCGCTCGAGAACCCAAGGAAGGCCACTGTGTCGCCGACGTGCCGGCCTGAGGGCTCGCAGTAGTTTGGATGCAGGAGGTGGCCAGCGAGGATCAGGGATTGCACGGTTGGGAAGGGGCCGTGCGGGGTTTGCTGGGGCTCAGGCGTCCCGGGGGTAGGGAAGCACCCTTCCCCGTTCTCTTGCGGCTCAGGCGGCGGAGGGGAGAACAGCGCGACCCCCTCCCTTCCGAACAAGCCTGCCTGTTCCACAGCCTTCAGCACCACGTCCAAGCCGGTTTCGCCAGTGAAGATGAGCTTCGCCCCTGTCTCCTTGAGCTGGTAGGCCAGCTCCCCCACTGTGTACGCAGGGTTCGCGGGGGTGATGATGCACCCGATTCGGTGCAGGGCCCAGATTACTATTGGGTAGTCTGAATTATTGGATCCGGGGAGAGCGGGGAGGGACTGTCAGTCGTTCGCCCACCCTGCACCTGCAGAAGAAACAAAGGACCTACCGAGGCAGTTGACGCTATGCAAGCAAACGACATCCCCCGCCTTCAGTGCCCACCGGTCCCTCACAGCCCGTGCGAGGCGCTCCACGCGCGCGCGGACTTCTTCCAGAGAGTAGGAGCGGCCCGTGGGGTCGTCGATGAACCAAGGGGAGGAGGGGAGGCGCGATGGGCGCAGCGGGTGGGTTGGGAGGTCGAGGATGAACTGCGGGGTGGTCAGGTTCCTGGGGTAAGAGGGGTAGGGGAAGTCGGGGTCGGAGTCAGAGGATAACAGGGAGGCGGCCATTGGGTAGGTGTGGGGTGTATGTGGGGTTAGGAGAGCTCAGACACCGCGGGTATCGAGGGGAGATCAGACAAGACAAGACAAGACGGCGAGCTGGTATATGGAGGACTGGACCGGAGCTGGTATCGGGAGGCATCGTACGCCAACAACTTAGCTCAGCTCGGGCAGAAGACCCAGTACGGCGCTCCAAGGGGCTCAGGGATGGACGGGCATGTCCACTGACCATCTGCTTTCGTACCAGCACATCCACTGTATGCACTGCAGGGCAGGGTTCACTGTTCCTGATTAGGATTCTCACCGGTCTCCTTCTCAATCGCCCACGGGTTTGTCATCCCCGGCGGTTTGTCATCGTCCACGGCGTGGGCGAGTAAGCAGATGACTCAGGCGGACCAAGCGATCACAGTGCCAGGGGTGAAACAGCCAAGCCGCAAATGCAATAGAGCGCAAGCCAGGGGATCTAATATTGATTCATTGAGGCAGAGTGTACAGTGTAGGAGTGCCGCAGAAGCCACGAGGACTGAATTTTGCGCCAAGTCGATTCGGGGCATTGAATGCGTGTGTGCATGTGTGCATAGTATGCATGCTGCCAATGTCGTAAGTACAGTGTAGGCGGTGCCCAAGAGCGACGGGCCACGGCACACAGCTGCTGTCAGGCCGGCCGACGACAGATGAGACATGCTGTACTGTAGCCAGGAGAGACCGGGGAGACCAGAGCGCGCGAACACCCTCCTGGACTATAGGTCGCACTGGGACGTTCCTCGATCTCCTCGACGTTCCTCTCCGGGGGAGACGCTGCTCTCCGGAAAGGCGTTCACGACGGACGCTTTTACTGTACCTTACTGCAGTACGGCACATGCATCCCGTGCGGCTGAAACGGCATTGTTCGAAATCAGAGCGCACGACGGCATGCCATCGCTCCGAGATATTGGCACAACATAGATCAGAATTATGGCATCCTCACTCTATTTATTATGACACAGGTACAACCGTGCCGCCCTCGTGCCTTGCTCAAGGGCAGCTTCATTCATTCATCCTCGATCTCCAGGACCGAGCGCGCGTTTCTCGTGCCCCGACCCGCCACTGCATGTGCTGTATGCCGCGCGGAGTCGTCGCGGCGGGCCGGCGGCTGGGCACCTTCGTCGCCGTCGCCGTCGCCGACCAGGCCGAGCGCACTTCGTACACTACACTTGGACAGCCCCGACGCGCTCCGCCAGCTCATTCACCGCCTGCCCCTCACCCTCCCCGTCCGCCAGCCCCTCCGCTCCACCCTCACCCCGCGGCGTGCCCAAGATCCCCCCCGTCAAATTCGGGACGAACCCCGGGGTGCCGGGCGTTGCGGGCCCCAGGCCGGGGCCGATGGGCGCGGGGAGGAAGCCGCCTTTGCTGTCTGCGGTGGTCTGGGGGTGCTCGTGCGGGAAACCGTTCTGGGCCGTGCTGGGCGAGGCTGAGGCGGGCGCGGCGGCGGTGGAGGACGGGTCGGACGGCAAGGGAGCCAGGTTCGCCGCGGGCGTGAGGGGTCCACCGGGCGTGAGCGGCACCTCCTCCGCCTGGGGTGCGACGGGGATCTCGCTCGGCGGGAGGGTGCTCGTACTAGGCGGGAGGACCTCCTTCCCCGCGTCTTCGACAGGGGCAGCCTGGGGAGGGACGAGCACTTCATGTCTGCCCTTCCCGACCAGCTCGACGCGGATCGCGCGCTCCTCCGTCCGGGGCGTGACGATGACGGGCCCCCTGAGGCTGCTCACACCCTCCACCTCGGGTGCGCCGACCTCCCGGAGGTGCCACGCGACGTCCGCGTCCCAACTCGGGTCGTCCTCGTACACCCAGTCCAGCTCTCCGCCGTACGCGCGGGGCAGGTTCTCCTTGGGGATGAACTCGAGCAGCTCTGGCGAGCCCGCGGGGACGATGTGCACCTTCGCGCGCGTCTGCTCGTCGAACCAGTTCCGGATCCAGCCCCACACGGTGCTCCACCACCCTGGGGCGCCGACGACGAAGATGGACCCGAGGGTTTCGGGGTGGTTGGCCTGCGCCAGCCCGGAGGCCTGCGCCAGGTGGTGCCGGAAGGAGAACATCGAGCCGAGGGAGGTACCGCTGAAGTCGATGATGGTCGTGTTCTGGATCAGGCGGATGCTGTTGGGCGGGAGGGGGGCGGGCGCCGCAGGCGCGTGGGACAGTTCCTCGCCGGGAGGGAGCAGTGGTGGGGGGATCGGCACGGAGAGGCACATGGGGAAGGCGAGGTTGTGCAGGAGCTCGTACAGGGCCACACTGTACGATCGCGCGTCAGCGTCGGCTTCGGTCTCTGAGGCCGTGGGCTGGGGAAGAAGAGGGGACGTACATGCGGCGGTAGCGTACGGCCTCGGGGACCTTGTTGAGCTCTTTGAGCGCGGCGCTCGTGAGCACCGCGAGCTTGTACACGTAGAGGGGGTTGCCGTGCTGGCCCAGCGGATCAGCTTCTGCTCACGACCTCCGGCTCGCACTCCCCGTGCCCCGGGCGGGCACGAAGAGCGAGAAAACGCACGTTATCCCTCCTCCCCGTCCACTTGGGATACGTCTGCTTCCACTGCTCGTACTCCTCCGGGTCGACCTCCTCGCGGTAGAGCTTGTCGACGCCGTGCTCCTGGCGCCAGGCGACGGTGGCGAGGAACTGCTGGAGGGCGGCGGGGGGCTCCCACCGGCGGGCTTTGAGGAAGCGGCTGGTGGGGGGTGTCAGCATGTTGGGCAGACATGGGTGAAGCGGTTGGGAAGCAGGGGGAAACACGCACACGAGCATGAGATCGTCCACACTAGCGGGCACGCCGCGCTGCCCTGGGGGCACATAGGCGCCGTTGGCCTGGAGGAGGCTCTTGAACTGTGCCAAGGCGGCCTGCTGCTTGTCAGAGAGGGTGAGGATGAAGGGGTTGTTCTTCATCCCGTGCGCGTGTCCGTGTGCGTGTGTGGAGTGTGAGGAGAGGAGGGAGGAGGAGCGGCGGTGCGGGTGGTGGCCGTGTGGGTGGTGCGGGGGGGTGCGGTCGACGGAGGGGGCGGGGGGGGCCATTGTGCTGGGTGGGTGGGTGCTGGGTGCGCTGTGCTGTAGTGAGGATGCCGGTGCGGGGGAGCAAGAGGTTTTATCAACGCCCGTCACGCAGCACACGAGACACAGTGGCCGTCAGCGGGCGCGGGCAGGGGAGGGACGAGGCAAGGAAGGGACGGGGGACGGGAGAGCCGTGACGACACCCACGAGCGCATCCGAGCGCACTGACCTAAGCCGACCCGCGGAACGCCGGTGAGGAGGCGAGGTAGCAGAAGGCGCGTAAGAACAGCTGCGTAAGCCGCCCCGCCCACACGCCCCGATGACGCACGGCACGGCCCTGCCTCTAGGGCGGTAGGCTCTGCCCGGCCTGATTTAGCAGCCGATCGGCCGTCATGATCGTGACACGTGACAGGCTGGATGGTGGGATACAGAACTACCGAGACCGGCGGGGCCAGAGGCTGCTCGGGCGCTCTGTCCCAGGCGGCGGTCTGTCCTGTCTACTAGTGGTCGGCCCAGCTGCAGATCGAAGGAGTTCTCATCTTGTCGACCAGCGGACCACGGCCAGACTGCCCAGGCTTGGCAGCATACAGTACAGTACATTCAATCCCCGGACCAACTGCATCCGCAATACAATCGCCCTAGTACTAAGTTATACAGTCCGGATCAAAGACCAATCCATCTATCTCCTCGCTTGCGCTGCTTGGCTGCTGCATTGATACTATCAAGCTTCCTACCCGCGCACTGTACTCATTCCCCGGCAACCTCCTGTTCCTATGATATGGGGTGAGATGCCGGTGCCTACCTCGGCCCCTCGGAGCGCCGGCGTAGAGGACCTTCTGCCCGCGCTGAGCCGAGCTGAGCTATGGGGGACGATGCAGGCTGCAGGCTGCAGGCTGCCGGTCTCCCGATCCTCCTCCCTTCCTTCATATCTCACCGCTCCTCGTGCCCCGCACACACCCCGTACCTCCCTAGTCCCCCATGTCCTCCCCCTCCCCGTTCCCGACCTACCCACGCACCCTCACAGTCCCCCAATTCCTGCTCGACACCCCGACGTACCCGCTGCGCCCCTCGCGCCTCCCCACCTCCCCCTGGCTGCTGGACGACGGGACGGGCCGGACGTACCACCTCGAGGAGGTGCGCGCTCGCGTGGAGCGCTTGGCGCGCGCTGTTAGGGAGCGCTGGGCGCTGGGCGCGGGGGATGTCGTGGCTTTGTTCAGTGCGAACTGCCTTGGTGCGCCTGTCCCTGTCCCTTTCCCCTTCCCTGACCCTTCGCCTGGCAGAGGGGAGAGGGAAGAGCCAGGCTGACCCAGACCGGGAGAGCAGACTACCCAATCGTCATATGGGCCCTCCACCGCCTAGGGTGCATCGTCACGCCCTCGAACCCGTCCTACACGGCGAGCGAGCTAGCGCACCAGCTGCGCGAGACGCGCGCAAAGCTCGTCTTCAGCGGCGAGGCCGGGCTGGGAGTGGCCCTCCAGGCTCTGGGGCAGGCGGGGCTCGGAGGAGCGTCAGGCAGGGAGCGGGAGGGGGAACGGGTGGTGCTCTTCTCCCCTCCTCCGCCCGACCTGTCCCACGCCGACGGCGAGGGGTGCTTCCCCCCCTCCTCCCCGCCAGAACTCCACCAAACCCCGCACGGATCCTTCCCGACCGTCGAAAGCCTGATCCTCTCCGCCCACCTCCTCCCCGCCAACTACGTCGAGCCCTCCGGCCCGCGCGTAGGGGACACAGTAGCCTTCCTGGGCCTGTCGAGCGGGACGACCGGGCTGCCGAAGGCGGTCGAGGTGCCGCATCGGGCTGTTTTGGCGGTGGTGCTGCAGATCGCTAGGCACTGTCGGGCGAACGGGCCGCTGGGGGAAGGGGAGGAGAAATGGGTCAGGCCCGGGGATCGTGTGCTCGGTGGTACGTTCCTCTCCGAGTGGCAAGACTGCGGGGCTGGGAGATTCTGACTAGAAGCAGTACTGCCGTTCTACCACATCGTCGGCCTCGTCCTCGTCGTACGTTCCCTCCCATGATCAGGCAAGGGATGTAGCTGACAGCACCCCCGCCCCGGGTCCGGAACAGATGCACGCCCTCCTCTTCGCCGGCGCGGCGGTCGTCGTCGTCCCCGGGTTCCGGCCGCAACGGTTCCTGGAGACGATCGTGAAGCGGCGAATCACGCATCTTCCGTGCGCCTTTCTGCCCTTCTGCTGGAGGCGAGCGTGTGCTTACCAAGGAGGGGTAGGATCGTCCCGCCCATGGTGGTGCTGCTCGTCAAGGTCCGCCTCCTTCCCCACCTTCTGAGTAGGGTAGAAGTATGCTGACCACAAGCGCAGAGCCCGCTCACAAAGCAGTATGACCTCTCGTGCCTCCGCTGGGTGCTCTCCGGCGCGGCGCCGCTCTCCGCAACCATCCTGGAGCAGTTCCGTGCGATCCTGCCCCAGGCGAGGATCGGCCTTGCGTACGGGCTGACGGAGACGTCCACCTTGGTCAGCATCGTGCGTGTTTCCCAGTTTCGGCTTCAGGCTTCGCTCTTCTGTGATGCTTGGAGGCTAATTTGGGAGGCAGTTCGACCCACACCGGCCACCCGTGCCCGGCTCCTCCGGGTACATAGCTCCCGACACCGACGCCCGTATCGTCCTCCCGGACGGGTCCACCGCGCCCCCCGGTTCGCCAGGGGAGATCTGGGTGCGCGGGCCGCAGATGGCCCTTGGGTACCTCAACAACCCCGAGGCGACGGCGGAGACCTTCTTGCCGGACGGGTGGGTGCGGACGGGGGACGAGGGGTATGTGCGGGAGGACGGGAGCTTGTTCGTCGTTGATCGGCTGAAGGTAAGCTGGCCATTGAGCACGTGGAGCGGGCGGCGCGCTGATGAGGAGGTAAAGGAATTGATCAAGGTCAAGGGGCTCCAGGTGGCGCCTGCGGAGCTGGAGGGCCACCTGCTCCTCCATCTGTACGTGCAGGACGTCGGTGTTGTCGGCATCCCGCACGACTACAAGGGCGAGGTCCCCCTGGCTTTCGTCGTCCTGCACCAGTCTATCGCCCGCCAGGCCAGCTCGAGCGCACACGAGGCATCTGAGATCAAGCAGGAGCTAGGTAAGTGGGTCAGCGAACAGAAGGTAGAGTATAAACGGCTCGAGGGCGGCATCGAGTTCGTGGAGGCGATACCGAAGAACCCGAGCGGGAAGATCCTGAGGAGGCTGTTGAGGGAGAAGGCGAAGGAATTGGTGAAAGGGTCGGTGAAGGACACGATGGCGAAGTTGTAGTAGATTCTCAGGCGGCGGCGGTGTGCTCTGCTTTGGTGAATGTGATTGATGTGTTATATTTAGACGTCGTTGCGCTACAGAAACTGAGAGCAGCTTCCGCCGAACTTGCACGAAACGTCGCGTCGAAGGGCCCCGGTAAGAGCCGCGTTCCTCCTTCCTCACCGTCATCATCTCTTAAGACAATGGCAAGTCTGTTGCCTTTAACGGGGTGGAAATGCCTTTCTGCAGGGTTCCGCGCCGCCATCGTCCTTTGCCAATCCCCAACACTGGTTTTGGTATGCGCCGCTACCGTGTTAGGGGAATATTCTTTCCCTCTCTGGTACCTTCTTGATAGCCGCTGTCACTCGCTTATTGACCGGCAATGTCGCATCACGCGCGAATTGTCGACCTTCGGAAATCATTCTTACCGCTTCGGACAATGCTAGCTCGCCTGAAGCATCCCATATCGTCAACATCCTGGAATGCCACGGGATGTTTGCGATGCCAGCGACGCATTCCTGCAGTACCTAGCAGAATGACCCGCGTATCGTATATTTATGCACGTTATTGCTGTCGCGCATTCTTTGTGCATCATACCACTTTGGCAATCCCTCGTCCTGCCATATGATATTGACTGTACTGCA
This sequence comes from Calocera cornea HHB12733, assembly GCA_001632435.1. NCBI lineage: Eukaryota > Fungi > Basidiomycota > Dacrymycetes > Dacrymycetales > Dacrymycetaceae > Calocera > Calocera cornea. The sequence continues at coordinate 46,837 of KV423939.1, read as the reverse complement.
TGCCTGACTTCCACTCGTCCATTACTCTGCCGTACGCCTACCCTCGGAACTTCACAGTTCCCCAGTTCCTTCTGGACGAGGCCTCGCATCCACTGCGCCCCACGCGCCTGCCTGGATCTCAGTGGCTCATCGACGATCTCACCGGGCGCGCCTATGGATTGCCAGAGATCCGTGAAAGAGTCGCGCGGCTTGCTCGAGCGGTGAAGGCGCGATGGGGCTTGGACGCAGGGGATGTCGTGTGCATATACAGTCAAAACCACATCGGTTTGTAGTGACGCATCCATCCTACAATGCTCTCTAACGTTGTATTTATAGATTACCCGATTGTGATTTGGGCGATGCATCGGCTTGGCTGCACCGTCACCGGCGCCAATCCGGCATATATGGCGGGCGAACTCGAATACCAGCTAAAAGAGACGTCGGCCAAGCTGCTCTTCACCTCTCCGTCCTCGCTTCCTGTCGCTCTGGAAGCGGCATCAGCCTCAAATCTGTTTGTACCGAGCAACGTTGTGCTGTTCTCTCCTCCTCCGCCAGAAACATCAAGCGAAGGTGGTTGCTTTCCTTCGGTTTCGTCAATGGAGAGTTTTAAGACTACATTGGGCAACTTCCTGACCGTCCAACAACTCGTCACCGAAGGCTGGATGCTCGATAACAACTATGTCGAACCGCGGAGCCCAACCGTAGGCGATACGGTAGCCTTCCTTGGGTTCTCAAGCGGCACGACCGGCCTCCCAAAGGCAACGGAAATCAGCCATCGAAACATGATCGCAGTCATGCTACAAATGTCGGCGAGCTTCAAAGCAAACCAGCCCGGTTTGGAATTGGAGGAACGTTGGGTGCGGCCTGGAGACAGGGGCCTCGCAGGTCAGTTCCATTCCTGGGCTGTATACGACGCTTGAACGGGCACCGATCTCGTGCCAGTTCTGCCTTTCTATCACATTTACGGGCTCGCGGCTATTGTGAGTTTGGGCGGTCCAGATGAACTGCGCGAATCATTTCGACTCATTTCCTCTCCGACAGCTGCATGCATTCCTTTTCGCCGGTCCCGGAGTCGTTGTCTCCCCGCAGTTCCACCTCCAACAATTCCTGGAGACCATCGTCAAGCATCGGGTCACACATCTTCCGTGGGCTTCCTTATGTATCCCATTATTGACGTCACTGAGCACGGACAGATAGGCTCGTACCTCCGATCATCGTGCTGCTCACCAAAGTCAAACCGTCCTCTTTACTCACTGAAAGTTATGCTAACATTCGTCGTTAGAGTGCCCTGACGAAGAATTACGACCTTTCCGGTATCCGCTGGGTCGTCTCTGGAGCAGCGCCGATCTCTGAGCCTGTATTGCAGGAGTTCAGAGCGCTTCTTCCCCAGGCTCGGATTGGGGCTGCCTACGGTCTAACAGAAACCAGCACCTTGGTTAGTTTGGTACGTGTTTCCACCGGACAGCGCTGGGCGCAGCCGTCGTCATTGTTGTCCGAGAGCTGAATGGAGATCCTGCAGTTCGACATGCATAAGCCACCGGTTCCTGGATCCTCCGGCGTCAGCGTGCCCGACACTGCCATCCGCATCGTGAAACCAGACGGCCACTCGGCAAAATGCGGCGAACCGGGCGAGATCTGGGTGAAGGGTCCTCAGGTAGCGCTCGGTTACTTGAACAATAAGAAGGCCACCGAAGAGACATTCTTGCCTGGCGGCTGGCTGCGAACGGGCGACGAAGGCTATGTGGGGACGGACGGCAATCTGTATGTCGTTGATCGATTGAAGGTGCGTTGGTTTGTATCGGATGTCACTGACAACCGCTGATGCCGCAGCAGGAACTGATCAAAGTCAGTGGGTTCCAAGTTGCACCCGCCGAGTTGGAAGGGCACTTGCTCCTACATCCTTACGTTCAAGACGCCGGTGTCGTTGGCATCGAGGACGACTACAAGGGCGAAGTGCCGCTCGCATTTGTCGCCTTGAAAGAGCATGTCGCGCGCCAAGCCGCGTTAAACGCGCACGAGGCGGCCAAGATCAAACAGGAGCTGAGCAAGTGGGTCAGCGATAACAGAGTGCACTACAAGAGGCTTCAAGGCGGGATCCAGTTTGTTGAGACGGTTCCGAAGAATCCCAGTGGGAAGATCCTACGGCGGGTATTGAGGGATCAGGCCAAGGAGATCACGGGTGGGGATCAGCGCAACAGAGAAAGGAGGGCGAAATTGTAAGGAGCCGCTGTATTGTACCGTTCACGAGTCGGTTACAACGGTGGTTGAAAAAAGCCGCGGTGCATAGGTATAGCAACCGGCAGCAAACAAGGACATGATATTCTCACAAAGGTGCTCAGTCAGCCACCATATATGCGCGTTACATCCATCCGATACCTTCGTTCCCCGTCCGTCTGCCAGATCATAACTTGGCCAGCGCCTGTGTGCCCTTGCTCCGCGTATCGACAACGAGTTTCGCCTGGTCGCGTAGCATGCGCCTCTACGCGCGTTAATCAGCACCCCACCCCTCTGTCCGTGATTGACCCAAATCGGCTCACCAAGATCTTCCCGCTGGGATTCTTCGGGATCGCGTCGACGAACACGACCCCGCCGTCGATCCACTTATACCTGACCTTGTGGTCCCGCACCCATTTCTTGATCTCCTCCACTACACTCTCCTGGCCCTTATCCCCGCCGGCGGCAGCGGCCGCGCGACCCTCTTCGGAGAGGACGACAAAGGCAATGGGCAAGTCGCCGCGCATGTCGTCGGGGATGCCGACTACGCCGGCGTCTTGCACGTAGGGGTGTACGACGAGATGGCCCTCGAGCTCGGCGGGGGCGACCTGGAAGCCGTTCACCTTGAGGAGTTCCTGTCGTTCTGTCAGCCTTCCATCCCCCGCAAGAGGAGTAGAGGAAGGTGCGGACCTTGAGCCGGTCAACGACGTACACCAGCCCGTCCTTCGTGATGACCGCCTCGTCGCCCGTGCGCACCCACCCACCGGGGAGAAACGTCTCCTCGGTCGCCTTGCGATTGTTCGGGTAGCAGAGCGCCATCTGCGGGCCCTTGACCCACAGCTCGCCCGGCTCGTCGTGGCCGCATTGGGTGCCGTCGGGCTTGACGATGCGCGCTACGGTGTCGGGGACGAGGGTGCCGGCCGAGCCGTTGACCGACTCTTTGGCGAAGTCGAACTAGCCAGCATGTGTCAGAGAGAGAGGACTGTGGCAAGCACACGGCCTTTGATTCGCGCGCCGCACATAGACGTACCTGACAGACAACGGTGCAGGTCTCCGTCATGCCGTACCCCTGGCCGACGCGTGCGCGCGGCAGCTGGCGCTTGAGCCGCTCCGTCACCTCCCTCGACAGCGGCGCGGCGCCGACCATGACGTACCGGACGTGGGCGAGGTCGTACTTCTTCGCGATGGGGTTCTGGCACGCGGCGTTAGCGGCGACTATCACTGGCACATGCGGCATTACAGCTGCAAAGGCGGACTTACGTTGACCAGCATCACCACAACGGGCGGCACGACGCTGCCAATCCAGTCATGTCATGTCAACGCGCATCCCCACAAGGCCGATGCAAGGGTACACCCACTAGAGATGCGTGATCCGGTACTTGACGATGCTCTCCAGCACGCCTTGGAAGGCGAACCGCGGGACGACGACGAGCGGCATGCCCTGGAAGATGGCGGCGTGCAGCTGGGGGCGCAGGGTCAGAGATAAGGGAGTACGGGCCAGCATGGGGCGCATAGGAGGAGGAGGGAGGGACGCACAGTCACGACCAGGCCGTAGATGTGGTAGAATGGGAGCACTGCGCCTCGTCAGCGCCCTCTCACCGAGGAGAAGAAAGAGTAAGAGAAGGCCAGGTGGCTTACCACCGAGTGTGACGTCCCCCGGCCTCGCAAACCGCTCCTCCGCCGGTACACCCGGCTCGTTCGTCCGGTTGTGCGCCGCACACTGGAGGACGTTCGCGATCAAATTCCGGTGCGCGATGGCGATGGCCTTGGGCAGGCCGGTGGTGCCGCTGGAGAAGGAGAGGAAGGCGACTGCGTCGCCTGCTTTGGGCCCGCGGGGCTCGCGGTAGTTCTTGTCCAGCGTCCAGCCGTGCAGGACCAGCTGCTGGACGGTGGCGAACGTGCTGCCCTCTGCTTGCAAGCCTGGCGCGGGCTGCACGGCTGGGAAGCACCCTGCGCCTGAAGGCTGTGGCTCGGGCGGGGGCGGGGAGAAGACGACGATGTTCTCCCTCTTGAGGCTCGTAGCGGCCGAGGCGGCGAGCGCGGTGGGTAGGGAGCTGGCAGAGGTGAAGAGCACGCGGGCGCGGGTCTCGCGCAGCTGGTGCTCGAGCTCGCCCGCTGTGTAGGACGGGTTTGCGCAGGAGACGATTGCGCCGAGCCGGTGGAGGGCCCAGACGACGATGGGGTAGTCTGCCGGGGAGGGTCAGGACGCAGGGCGGGGATGGTGTGAGGGAACGTGGGGGCCGACCAATGTCATTCTGGCTGTACAGGCAGACCACGTCGCCCTCCTCGAGCGCCCACGTGGCCCGGACGGCCCTGGCGAGCCTGTCGACCCTCTCCCTGATCTCCTCGAGCCCATAGGCGCGGCCGGTGGAATCGTCGATGAGCCAGCGTGAGCCTGGGGCGCGGGTAGGGCGCAGAGGGTGGGAGGCGTCGTCGAGGAGGAACTGGGGGATTGTGAGGTCGTGTGGGTAGGGGTGGGGCTGGGTGGCCTGGGCGTGGAAGTCCATCGTGCTGCTTGGAGGTGGGGGGTGAGCGGTGAGGGGTGAGGGCCATCGATCGTCGGGAAGTGCGGGCGAGTGCTGACCTCGCCATCCTCCGCCCGGCCATGGTCACGCACGCGCCCTCTGTACAGTACAGTAGCCGGCCTTCCGATACAATTCTCACGTGATCCGGCCGAGGGGGGGGGGCGAGCGTGGGAACACACGCCATCCCCATGAGTCCGCCTTCATCATTACCGCAGTGACATCCGGGGCTCCTGCATTGCATCTCCACATCTAGTAGTACATCTCTAGTGCTTCATCTGGTTGGTCGGTACAGCCAGATAGCTCCACCCGCCCGCATAGTCAACCTTCAGATCCATCTTGTTCGCAGCCAGCACCTCCTCCTGCGCCGCCACGACGGCCTCGATGTCCTGCTCGACGTCAAAATACCGCCCGCGCAGCTTGTTCGCCCTCCCGCTGCACATGTACACGACCGTCCACGCGCAGAGCTCGACGGTGTCCTCCTGTATGTCGACGAACTTGCGCACCTTGTCGTGCATCCCCGGGTACGCCGCGTCCACGTCCGGCTCGACAAGGTCGTAGTTCATCTTCGTCTTCGGCCCGCCCGGGTGCAGCGAGAAACAGCACACCTTGTCCTTTCCGTCCCCGTCCAGCTCAGCCTGCACGCACGCCGTCATCCGCGTGAGCGCGGTCTTGCTCGACGTGTAGGACGACGCGAACCCGCGCGAGGCCATCACCGCCGCGCGCGAGGAGACGTTGATGATGTACTGGCCCGAGTTGCGCGCGCGCATGGGGTTGATCACGCGGGACATGAGGTGGGCGGGCTGGGGCGTACAGTGGGAAACATGAACGCGTCAGTGACGTGCCCGGCGTATGCAGGGACGAGGCTAGGGAGGACGCACACCGTGTAGGTTCACCTCGAGGATGCTCCACCACTCCTCGGGCGGGGTCATGTGGAAGGGCCGGAGCCGGTTCGCCCCTGCGTTATTGACGAGGATGTCGATCTCGCCGAGCTCCTTGACGGCCTGCCGTCTCCCGCGTCAGCCACGCGCACCCAAGAGCATACAGCGCACGCGCACACACCTTGTCGACCGCCTCGTCCAGCTCCTTCGTCTTCGTCGCGTCCGCAGGGCACACGCACACCTCCACCCCGGGCTTCTCCTTCCGGCACAGCGCCGCCGTCTCCTCCAGCTCACCCCTGCTCCGTGCAAGCAGGGCGATCCCCTTGACGTCCGCCTGCGCAAAGGCGAGGGCGATCGCGCGGCCGATGCCGCGCCCCGCGCCGGTGACGAGGGCGACTTTGCCCGCGAGGGCGTGCGTGAAGCGCGCGGGGTCGATGGACGAGTAGACGTCCGTATGCACGGCCTTGATGTCGAGCGGGTCGGACATGATGGGATGAAGTCGAGCTCACTGCTTTCGGGATGCGGGAGGTGCAGATGGTGGACCAGCGTGGAGTGGTGTCCCTGGCGCAGTTATATCCAGGGATGGTTAAAAGCTCACCAACCCACCCCTTCTGCCCGCCGTTTACCCGCACACGTGAGGGCGTGCCGGTGTGCACCAGCGTCGATCAGGCGGGGTGTGCAGTGTGCGGGGGAGGAGAAACGGGCCAGGGTCACTATATACCCGGGTGATCGTTCATCCCCTGCCGAGCTCGGATTGCGGACTGGACTGACAGCTGGGCCCCCTCCACTTTTGGACCGCATTGGCTGTCTGCGGTTTTGGGAAGTGTCAACAGCTGTAGATAACTTGTTGTCAGATTGATGTAACTAAGATCAGCTACACAAACGCCGCTGGGCTTGGGAACCGTCAGTGGAAACGTCGTTGGAAATGTCACGCAGACCGTCATTGAAACTGTGGCAAAATAGTTGTCGGAAACGTCATTGAACAAGGCACTGTAACCGCCGTTGAACAGTTCCTGAAAATGCTATCGAAACTGACATTGAAACTGACTGACATTGAAACCGCCCGATTGAAGCCGTCACTGGAAATGACATTGAAAAAGGCATGTTGAAACCTTCACGGGAAATGTCGCGTCACGGGAAATGTCGTTGGTACTGTCGTTATGTCAATTGGAAACCGTCATTGGAAACGCGACAGACCAAGCCACATCCGATGGCCGACGGCGCCTAGCCGTTCTCGAGCCTCCTCCGTTCCCATTCCACCGCGCACACCATACCATAAGCGCAGTGAGGAGGAAGCCGACAACACGAGACAACGCAACACTTGGACCGGCGCTACATACAGGTAGGATGGGATGGGATGGATCCGGACTACGCGCCCTCGGGCACAACCGGCGCGCTCTCCCCACTCTTCCCAGCCGCTTCCTCCGCCCCCTCCCCAGCCAGAGCGACAGCAGGCGCGTCCCCCGCCCCGGCACCAGCGGCGCCCAGCTCCCCCTCCCCCCCGAGGCCCATCCCGCCCAAGTCGTCCATCCCGCCCCCGCCCCCGCCCAGGTCGTCCATCTGCATCCCCGCGATCGGCCCGCCCAGGCCCATGCCGATGCCCATGCCGAGGTTCCCGAGGTTGTCCAGGTTGTCCAGGTTGTGCAGGTTGCCAAGGTTGTGTAGGCTCCCAAGGTCCGCCATGTCCATCTCGATGTCGGGCATCCCGCCGACGCCGACGCCGACGCCGACGGCCATGTCGGCCATGTCGAAGGCGCTGCCGACGCCCTCGCTCCCGAACAGCTCCTCGAACGCGCTGCCCTCGCCGTCCGGGCCACCCTCCCTCAGGCCCAGGCCCACACCGAGGCCCAAGCCCAAGCCCAGCGTCTGCCCCGCAGCGAGCGCGGCGTCGTCGAGCTGCTGGTGGAGCTGCTGGTGCTCGGACGGGTCGTCGGTGCCGTTCATGCCCGAGAGCAGGCTGTGCCGGTCCAGGTCCAGGTCTAGATCCATGCCCATGCCCATGCCCATGCCCATGGCGGCGAGATGATGATGCCCGAGGGCGTCGAGGGCGCCGAGGTGGTCGAGCGGGAGGTCGAGGTCGAGGTCCAGGTCCCCCACGCGGATCTGGGGCTGGGCGGGCAGCGCCAGCTCCGGCAGGAGCGCCTTGCCAGGGTACTCGCGCACGAGCGCGTGCTCGCCCTCCCACGCCCACTCGGCCAGGAACGGCACGCCGCCGCGGCGGAGGACCTCGGCCGCGCGGGCCTCCCAGTCCCTGGCCTGCTCCGGGCCGGAGTTGGGAGGGGGGAAGACGGACTGGCGCTCGACGCGGATGCGGGTGCGGGTGCGGGTGGCGCGCGCGGACGGCGTCGGCGGGTGCACGGAGAGGGTCAGGTGGGGGAGGACGGCGAGGGTGAAGTACGGGCTTGGGCTGGGCGGCGCGAGGTAGGGCGCGAGGGTGAGCGTCATGGGGATGCGTGGGGAGGCCGGGAGCGCGCCCGCGAGCAGCTGCTCGACCGTCAGCGTCAGCGGCCCGTCTTCTCCCTCCCGCTCCTGCGCGTCAGCAGCCCACGGCTCCAGCCCGCGCAACACGCCGGCGAGCCAGCACTCGCGCTGGACGACGTCGAGCGCGCGGCTCAGCTCGCCCGCGCTGCGCACAGGCAGCCGCGAGAGCTGCGCCCCGCCCTCGAGGGCGCTGCCGGGGGAGGGGGCGAAGGTGAGCGCGTAGGCCTTGCTGCTCCGGCTGGGGAGGCGGGTGTGCCAGGTGTAGGTTGGGGTGGGAGCGGGGGCGGGGGCGGGCCGCGCTCCCAGCTACACATTGTGCATATGCATAGGGTCAGCTGCGTCGTGTACGGTAATGTGAGTTACGCATGGGGAGAAGGACGCACCACAGCGGCGAGCCAGTCGGCTGCCTGGGCAGCGACGCACTCGGCCGGCAGGTGCGGCTGCCCGCCCAGCCCGAGCGCGTGCAGCGCCGAGCTGCGGACCCATACGGGCGGGTCGAACGCGAGGGACCAATGATGGTTCGGGCTTGTCGGGAAGGGG
>KV423939.1:6222-37995 GCA_001632435.1 Calocera cornea HHB12733 | reverse complement strand
GCGGGCGCGGGCGCGGTCGCACGCAGCAGGGTCAGGTACGCCTCTGGCGCGAGGTAGAGCAGGAAGGTGAGGCTCGGCGAGCGCAGGTAGGGCAGCGGCACAGGCAGGAGCGTGGCCAGGATGTCCAGCGGGACCGATGCCGGTTCCGGTTGCCTGTCCTCTGCAGCGCCGTCGCCGTCGCCGTCGCCGCACACCGCTTGCAGGCGCGCGTCCCACTCGCTAGCCACGTCCCCGACGACAGTCCACCAGCGCGCACGCTCGGCCTCGGCCTCGCCCGCGTCCTCGCCGGCCTTGACGAGCGCTTGGAGGCCCTTGAGCTCGCCGAGCCAGGTCTCGAGCACCTGCAGGTGCCGCTGCACGCGCACTACGTCCACATCCACATCCACATCCCTATCTGCGTCGTCGGCCGACTCGCCGCCGGGGCGGAGCATGCGGAAGAACTCGGCGAGGTGGCGGGCGAGCAGACGGTCCAGGGCGGCGTTGGCCGGGTGGGAGGTGAGGAGGGCGACGAGTGTCGGGCTGGGGGACGCGCTCGAGAAGGCGACGTTGATGTCGATGAGGAAGTCGCCCGCGCCGAGCAGGAGGTTGTGCAGGTGGGCTGGCTGGGCGGGCGCCTGGGCGTGGGCCTGCACCCCACCGGCATGCGCATACGGCGTGCGGGGCGTGGCGGGGTCGGGGAAGTCTGGGCCGTCCTCGGCCGCGGGGCTGGTGGGGAGGTCGCTCTCGGAGAAGACCTCCATGTCTGCGCGCTTTGCGATGCGCTCGAGCTCGAGGAGCGCCCATTTTGGGCGGCGGGAGGGTTGGAGGGGGACGTCTGCGCCGTAGTTGGCTGCTGGTTGTGCTGTGAGCTGGTGGGCGAGGTTGAGGAGCGGGGAGTTGTGCGGGGTGTGGGAGGGTGCGGGCGGGGTTGACGGTGCGGGGAGGCGCCGGCCGTCGTCGTCGTCGTTGTCGTGCTGTGTGAGGCTGAGGTGGGTGTGGGGTTGGCGTTGGATTGGGAGTTGCGGTGGCAGGGACTGGTAGGAGGAGAGGATTGCGCTGACCTCGTGTGCGGAGAGCGGGGGCAGGTGCGAGATGGGCGGGATGGAGATGCTCAGCGACGGCAGCCGGTCCATCGTGCACGGTGCAAGCGCACAACCCCGCCTATGCACCCCCCCACCCCCGCGCAGGGACACTCCCCCGATCACGTGCACCCCAGGGAAAAGTGGCACCCACCCACACGCACACGACCAGCCCCGACCGCCGCACAAGCACACCACACACTACACCACACCCCACCCCACACCACCCCACCACACCACACCCCCGCACGCCCCTGACCCCCCAGCAGCCTAGCATGCGGCCGCATGGCACACTCTCCCGACGGCGAGCCGGCACCGCGAGCCACAGCCAACCCACACCCACCCCACAGTAGTCCATCCTCCCCCTCCCACCGCCCCACCACAGACACAGACACAGACACAGACACAGACCACGACCACGACCACGACCACGACCACGACACCGGCACCAGCGTCAGTGGGGAGAGCAGCGACTCGCCTCGGGGATCGGCCCGCACCGTCCTCCCCCGCAACTTTGAGCACGCACCCCTCCACGCCATCCTCGTCCTTGTCGGTAAGCCCCTCCTTCTCCATCCCCCATTCTCCACGAGGCTGATGCGTCCTGCTGCGTTCCCCACGGCAGCCGACATGCTCCAGCGCCTCACGAGCATCAACGACCAGATCGCCGTGCAGCAGTGCGTCCCCTCCCGTTCTTACCCACCTTGCGACCGGGGCCCGGGAATGGGAGCTGAGCTGACGAGCAACCGGACAGGCCGAACCTCACCCGCTTCCACTCGCGCACCCCGCCCAGCATCACAATACGCGACTACCTCGCGCGCATCGTGCAGTACACCAAGCCCGAGGTCTGTCCCTCCCTCCCTCCCTCCGTCCTCCCAGCAGCTAACCCAGTGCCCTCTCTCTCGCTCCCACACGCACAGCGCTCCTGCCTCCTCCTAACGCTGCACTACGTGGACCTAATCTGCGCGCGCAACCCCTCCTTCGCGCTCTCCTCGCTGACCGTCCACCGCTTCCTCATCGCCTCCATCACCTGCTCCTCCAAAGCCCTCTGCGACGTCTTCTGCAAGAACACCCACTATGCCCGCGTCGGCGGCCTCGGCCTCGACGAGCTCAACCTCCTCGAGAGGGAGTTCCTCGGCGCTATCGATTGGAGGCTCGCAGTGAGTCCACTCGCTTTCATTCCGCACGGGACGGCACGGGGGGGCAGCGCGTGCCCGTGCAGGCGGACGGGGCGACGTGCCCACTCCTGCTGCGCGCCGTCAGCACCGTTCCCCGCCGTCCTCCGCCGTCCCCGCTTCCCCAAATCCCATACTGACGCCCCCTCCCTCCCTTGCGGCAGACCACACGCGAGCTGATCCAATCATACTACGACTCGCTCGTGCTCGCCCACCCAGCCTACGCCCTCGCCCCGCTCCCCACGCCCACGTCCACCCGCTCCTCCGCCTCCTCCGCATCGTCGGACGGCGGCGAGCTCGAGGACCCGCCCCCCACAGCCGGCGCGGGCGCGGGTGCGGGTGCGGGGGAGGACAGCAGCTCTGCGAGCGATAAGAGCATGCGCAGCGCACGCAGCGTCAGGGGGCATCTGCATCTCCACCCGAGGGCTGGGGCGCAGAGGGCCCCCCCACCTCCTCCTCAGGCGGACGGGCAGGCGAATCCGAACCCGGCTCCGCAGCAGCAGGCTTCGCACGCGCCTTCCAGGCATCATCCACACCATCCACCCCAACACCATCCACCCCAACACCATCCACCCCAACACCAGCAGCACCAGCAGCACGAGCAGCACCAGCAGCCTGGCCAGCCCGAGCCCGGCCAGCCACGGCCAGCAGGATAGACAGCGCCGCCGTCCGCCGTCCGCCGTCCGCCGTCTGTGCGCGCCGGACCATGTGCCCCGCCGGCCAGGGAGGGCCGACGGAAGGCAAGGCTGGGGTCCGGCTCGGTTCGGTTCGGTTCGGTTCGGTTGCTTTCCCCCGGCCCCCGGCTCGCGGCTTCGGCGTCGGCGTCGGCTTGGTCAATAGAGACTCCAGCTTCAACAGTTCAAGCGCGCGGTGCGCACCGTCCCTCCCGTCACCGTCACCGTGCAGGACTCGTCCCCGAGGGCTGTGATAGACGCTCGACAGCAACGATGTCGCCCGCGCCGCCAGCCGTAGGAGACACGGACCGGCGGCTTCCCGGGGCGGGCTGACCGCCCGTGCTCCGGCGGGCCAAGGGCAAGGCGGCCGCAAGCACCAACCCGCCAGGGCAGGGCCAGGCACACGCGCGTGTGCCGGCCGGTGCGCCGTTAGCCGCGCTGCCGCCATTTCCCCCTCTCATCATTATCCCACATGTGACATGTGTCCATCCCAACTCAACCGCCTCCCACCGCACTTTGCACCGTTCTGTTCTGTTCTGTTCTGTTCTGTTCTTCCCGCCCAGCCCACTTCGTCACGTCGTCACGTCGTCACGTCGTCACGTCGCTTCTGTTCTGTTGTACGGCCCGATGGCGGATCTTCGGGACACCCCGTTCGTGCACAGTACAGTACAGTACAGTACAGTAGTGTGCTGTACACTGAAGCACCAGTACTCTCCCACATCTAGACCATTCATCCGCGCCCTGCCTTCCTCATGCCCGTCCCGCGCGGGCGGCGTCTCTAGCCGCCTGCAGCCAGCATACATTCATACATACATTCATACAGTCGGAACCTCGGTAACTGCCAACTGCCAACTCGCCGAAAGCCGCATGCCGACCCCGCCGGATTAAATCAGACTCACGCGGCACTTGCCCACTCTCATCCGCCCAGCCCAGCCCGAGGCCGAGGCCGAGGGTGTGGTGTCCATGTCCAGAGCATCATCCCACGCAGTCATGCGGCGCCGGACGCACGTTTGCGCGTGGCCCCGTGGCCCGTGGCCCGTGCAGCAGCAGCACAAGGTCCCCGGTCCCGTGCCCGGCGCCGCGGGTGTCTGCCGGAAAACACAAACACAAACACAGGTTGCTTTCCCCCGGCCGGGCGGCCACCTGGTGGCGCCGGCGCCAGTATTCCGGACGCCGGACGCCACCCGCTCGCCGTGTGCTCGGTGTGGTCGTGCGCATTGCTTTGTCTCAAGGACCCGGGTGGGCAGACCAGCCGTGCCGCGAGGCGCGGTGCGTCTTCCTTCCCCGCCCGGATCGGCTTTTGCCTGGCTTTCGATCGGAAGCTGGGGGGGGGGGGGGTGGCACACACGCGCGGTGACGTTGCGGACTGTGTCAAGGAGTCAGTAGTTGGGCAATTTTGATCGATGCCAAGTGCCATTCGCCACGGTAGGGGCATTCAGTGATTGTGTGTGTCTTTGTATGAGGTATTGGGATTCCATTTGACTACTTTTTGTGCGAGTAGCTACTAAATCTGGTACTAGCACAACCCACACTGCGGGTACGACACTGTGCGCACAGAGCGGACAGAGGCCCACTGTGCGGCACATGCTGAAAACGACCGACTATGCGCCCGTTAATGCGGGCTACAAGAGGCGATTAAACGCGGTAAAACAACAGAGCAGGGAAGAAGAGGCGGCAGGAGATGATGATATAGTAATGAGTGACGAGACAAGCCGAGAGCATTGCGGGTTGATTGATATCAGTGCTGAGCGAGAAAGAGGTGTAGAAAGAAAAGGCGCGTTTAGCCGCACGGAGGGGGGGGGGGGGGGGGGGGGGGGGGGGGGGGGATTGCACACGCGGCAAGAGGCGGTTAAGTTAGTATGATAACGTACTGTAAGGCGGCGAATGGCGCAGATTTCAACAGAGACATCGGAACAGGGACGAGGGAGGCGGCGGGGAGAGGATGGATCAGTTCCTGGCCTCCCGGGTGCCCAGGCCGCGCAGGATCTTGCCCAGCGTCAAGATCTGGCCTTGCTTGGCGCGCCCGGGCGTGCCGCGCTCTTCGTAGACGGTGCCAATAGTGGACGCGGGGGAGATGGCGGCGCCGATGGAGGAGGGCGAGCCGGCGGGGTTGCTCGACAGGCTCGTGGTCGACGTGGACGCGTCCCGCCGCTGGAAGATCATGCCGGCGGCTTTCTCGATCTGGATGCGTTCGCGCTCGACGCGCTCCCGCTCGCGGGCGGCCTCGGCGATCGGGTCGAGCTTGCTCGCCGTGCTGGGTTTTCGAGGTAGCGAGCGTCTAGAGAAGGGAACGCATCAGTCAGCGCCGTTAATCTCTCGCCGCGGAGCGCAAGCAAAAAACGCACTTTGACTCATTGTGCACTATCCGCTGGGCCGGCGTGGGCGTCTTGAACGGCGTGCGGAGGTCGTCGAGCTCTGGCGGGAGACCTTCGATGCGCTTGACGTTTGTGCGCGGCACGCGCGCGCCGAGCCCGAGCGGGCTCGCGGGCATCTCCCGCTCCTTGCCCTTGCTCTTCGTGCTTCCGTTGAGGGGCGCGGGCGCGGGTGCGGGCGGGGCGGCAAAGTCGGCCGAGGTGGCGGAGCGGATGCTGGCCTCCTTGAGGCCGCTCCAGCGTGACTTTACGCTGGTGGGGTCGGACATGGTGGTGGCGACGGTGGAGAGGCTGCGCATGCTGCCGTTGCTGAGGCGGGTATTGTATGTGGAGACTGTGCTGGGCGCGAAGGAGGATACGGAGCTTGCGTAGGCTGGGTTGGGCTGCGGGTTGGGGTTGGGGTTGAGGGGCGAGTGGTGTGCGCGCCAGGAGGAGCCTGCGGCGGACGGGCCGATGGGGGCGCGCACGGGGAGGACGCTGGCGGAGGGCGGGGGCTGCCGGCCGCGCAGCCAGAAGTCGTCCTCGGCGCTCGGGCGCGGGCGGACGGTCGCGGAGGAGGAGGCGGGGGTGGCGAGGCCCACCGGCAGAGGCCCGGGGACGGACATGGACAGTTGCTGTGGCTGGGGCTGGGGCTGGGGCATGGGCTGGGGCATGGGCATGGGCAGGGGCGGGACGGGCTCCTCCGCGCCCGAGGGGAGGACGCTCGGTGTGCGGGAGCCGGAGCGCCCGGTGCCCGTGACCATGCTGGCCTCCCTGGCGAGGGCTTCGACGGCACTGGCGTGCTCGGCGAGCTGCGCCGCCTCGGCATCGTGTGCCTGGGCGGCGGCGGCGGCGGCGGCGGCGACGATGGCGCTGGCGACGGCCGAGGGGAGGGGGAGGGAGGCGACCGAGTTGGCGGCCGAGTTCTTGCTCTTGTTGCTCCTCGCGCCCCGCTTGCGCCGCTTGACGAGGCTGGGCTCCCTGCTGGAGGAGGGCGAGCCTTCGCGTTCGCGACCGGTCGGGCTGGTCTTGTCCCTGCCCCGCTCGCCGGCCTCGTCGAGCGCGTCCCGGCCGACAGCCGCGTCGGCGCGGGAGCGGGTGCTCTTGCTCTTGCTCTTGCGCACGCTGTCCTTGCGCGCCTTGGACCGGCCCTTGCGCAGGAGGAGGACGGAGGCCTCGTCGACCATTCCGCCGAGGTTGAGGACCCAGTCGCCGAACTCGTCTGCACCGACGCGCGCCTCAGGCTCGCAGAAGACCTTGTCGACGAGCCACTGGGCCATCGACTGGATCCCAGACGGTCAGCACATCGCCTTAGTGAATGAGCAGGAAGGGGCCGACGCACGAAAGTGATGCCCGGGAAGCGGTCGACAAAGAAGTCTGCGCCGTAGTGCTTGAACGCGGCGAACGCCTCGGCGCTGCCGTCGCCCTCAAAGTCCTCGAGCGTCGCGCGCGGCCAGGGGTTCTGGTGGTACAGCATGTTGATGAGGACGATGCCGAGGGACCAGACGTCGGCGGGCTGGGTCGCGTAGGTCGGTGCGACGTTGTTCGCGCATTCTGCACGCGGATACGCATGTCAGTACACGGGTCGCGGGAGGAGGGAAGAAGCGCACCAAAGCTCATGTACGGCGCGCTGCCGCAGTCGACGTCCCTGCTCTCCCGCTCCCTGCTCGCGAGGCCAAAGTCCGTGAGCTTGACGACGACGCGGCGCTCGCCGTCCTCGGCCTCGCCCTCTGTGACGATAAAGTTCTCCGGCTTGATGTCGCGGTGAGCGATTCCGTTGGCGTGGCAGAAGGCGACGGCGGCGCACATCTGTGTGAACATGCGTGCGATGAGGCGGAGGCGCTGGGGGGAGAGGAGGGAGGAGGGGGAGTGGGAGGAGAGGAGGGAGGGCGTGCGGGGCGTGTGCGAGAGCGGGGCGGAGAGCAGCGCCGCTGCGTGCAGGGTGTGCTCTGAGCTGCTTGAGCTGGGCGAGGGCGAGAGGAGGAAGTTGGGGTCGCTCGAGCTGGTCGGCTGCACGTGATGCGGGTGGTGGCCGTGGCCGTTCTGGGCGCCCGGGGCAAAGGCATGGCCATGGTCGGCATCCCTTGCCTGCTCGAGGAAGTAGAAGAGGTCCTCGCCGGGGACGTGCTCGAGGATGAGCAGGAGCCAGTTCCTCGTCTCGAGCGTGCGGTGGAGGGTGACGATGTTGGGGTGGTAAGGGAGGGACTGGTGGATCTGGGCTTCGACGAGCTGGGTGCCGATCGCCTCGGCGGGCAGGTCGCGCTTCGAGAGGAGCTTGACGGCGAACTCGCGGCCGTAGCGCGGGCGCTCGCGGGAGCGCGAGGAGGCGGGGGAGAAGGCGTCCTCGTCCTCGTCCTCGAGCTCGAGCCCGCCGAACACGCCGTCCTCCTCCGTCCGCCGGCCGCGGTGGAGGGTGCGGCCCCTCCCCGGCGGGGCCGGCTGGGGCTCGCCGAGCAGCTCGCGGACGAGGTACACGCAGGCGTTGCTGCCCTCGCCGATCTTGCGCATGACCTCGACGACCTGGGCGATCTCGCCGCCCTGCTCTGGCGTCGGGTGGCGGCCGAGTGGGACGGGGTGTATCTGCTCGCCGAGCAGCATGAGGCCTGTGCCGATGCGGTCGCCGGGGAGGAGGACGTCCTCTGCGGTTGTTGGGGAGGGCAGGTTTACTGTTTTGAGGGAGACGGAGACGGGGAGGGGGGGTGTGGGAGTGTGTGCGGGAGGGTGGCGGAAGGGGGATGCTGGGCGGGAGAAGGAGGGGGAGGGGAGGCCGTCGGAGAAGGGGGAGAGGGGGCGGGCGATGCTGAGCGGGGGGAGGAGGAGCGGGTGGACGGCTGGCCGGATGGGGAGCGGGGGCGGGGGCGGGGGCGGGTCCATGAGCGCCTGCGGGGAGGGGGAGGGGGACGGGGTGAGGGAGGGCGAGATGGGCGCGGTGGGTGGTGGGGCCGGGGAGGGGTGGGCTGAGGTGGTGGTGCGGGAGGCGGAGGAGGGCGTGCGGGAGAGGAGGGCGGGGAGGCGGAGGCTGCGCGAGCGGGAGGACGGGGTCGACATCTGCATCTGCTCCGGGCGGCCTGGGCGGGTGTCGGTGCTGCCGCTGCCTGTGGGGCGGTGGTGGTAGTGGTGGTGGTGGTGGTGGTGGTGGTGAGGGGGAGGGGGGAGGGGAGCGACCGGGGCGGAGCAGAGGGAGGGAGGGGGAGAAGGGTGGATCCGGGCCCGGGTGTGCTGGCCCTGGTCTGCTCTGCTCTGCTCTGCTCGCTGCTCGTGCTCTGGGTGATGGTGGTCGGGACGGAAGGGAAGGAAGGGGGAGTGGCGATCGATAGCCAGCCGCGATTAGCGGGGGGAAGGGGAGGGGAGGGGGGATAAGTTAAGCCTGGCTGGGTGTGCAGGCGGGGGGTGCCGCGGGTGTCGTGGTCGTGCTCGGTGCGGTGTGGTGGGGTGTGCCGCGCCTGCTGCCCTCGCCTGCTGTCCGGCCGGGCGAGACTCGAGCGTCGAGACCCAGCGGGGGGCGGAGGCCAGCAGCAGCAAGCAGCACATGTCATGCCCGCGTCTGCGTCTGCGTATGCGTCTGCGTCTGCGTATCTGCCCAGCCCCCGCCTCACCCGCCTGTGCTATCGCACGCCCACACGGCCACACGGTAACGAGCCACACCACACCGCGTAAGCACATGCTCCCCGCCCCTGCCCGCGTGCTCCCCTAGCCCCCCCGCGTGCTGCCCCCGGAGCCTGATCCACACACATCCTCCCCACCACCCACGGCAGTCGACAATCGGCAATCCACCCAGCTCAACAACCTACACCGAATCCATCCTCTCCATAACCGCTTTCGCACATCCTACCATCCTACCATCCCACCCTCCTACCCTCCTACCCTCCTACCCTCCCCCCCTCCCCCCCTCCCCCCTCCTCCCATCGGACCCAGCCCCAGCACTGAGACACGCCCGCCGCACCCGCGCGGCCGTTTGCCCCCGCCCAGCACCCGGCATATGGCCCGCCCGCCCCTCCTGTCATGCGCCATGTGCCATGCGCGCCCTCCCAGCCGGAGCCGGAGCCGGAGCCGGAGCCGGCTGACCCCTCCCCGTGTGCTCAGCGCCGGCCTGGCGTCTCCGTCTCCGTCTCCGTATAGCCGCTGGTGACATTACTAGTAATCTACTAATCCTCATCGTACACGCGCGAGACATATCTAACCGCCCTACTCCTCACTCCTTACTCCCTACTCCCCAGTACAGCACCCACTACCCACAACTACCCATCGATCCCCCGTTGATCGATCCGGCTCGTGTCCGCCTCAGCTGCACGCGCCCTGAATTCATCAACTCTCTAACTTAGCGCCGGGAGCGGGAGCGGGAGCGGGTCTAGCGTGTATCGTCTATCGTCTATCGTGTGCCGTGTGCCGTGTGCCTGACGGGCCCTTCCTCGCCCGGGCCTCCGGCACCCCCGTCCCCTGCCCCGTTCGCTAACCCGTTTCAGCGCTGCTCGCTTCCATTCCATTCCATTCCTCTACTCCCCTACGCGGCCGGCGCCTATGCAGGGCAGTGAAGTGGGCCAACAATAACCTAATAACCTACAATACTGTCTCATAGCGCGCACCAGCACCAGCACCAGCACGGGCATTTTCGCAGCACGCAGCACGCAGCACGCAGCTCGCGTTGCCAAGCGGCCTGCCCCCCGACTAGTACTTCCAGGCTTCTGTGCTTCGGGCTCCGGGCTTCGGGCTCGGGCTCGCGCCCCACATGCTTGGCTCACCGTGGTCACCTTCTGGACGCCGCCTGCCCGCTTCTGGGGACGACCTTCCGGCTTCGGCTCGCTCTGGCTTCGGCTTCGCTTGTACTGTACTTACTGTGCTGTACTGTGCTGTACTGTACTGTACGGTGTACAGCACAGTTACTTAACTGCCCGAGCCCGGCGCTCCAGCTCAAGTGCGTGCTCTCACGCGTGGTCTGCCGACAGAACAGGGCCGTCGTCGCGATTGAGGAGGCCAGGCGAGGCGTGAGCGCCACTCTGCCTATTATTATTATAATTATGTTCTTCAGCGCTCCGCGGCGTCAATGATTCTCAACATCGAACACGCGTCCTATGTGCCCTCATCCATGCCAGAACGTCAGAACGTGCTCCCTCCCCCTCGGGCTCTGTTCCCGCCACACACGCACGCGCGCGCAAGCGCAGCGCATAGGCAGCCAGCAGCATCCGCGCCCGGGGACAGGCGCAACGGCCAGCACCGGGCCGACGCTCAGCCGACCACCAGCGGCCCAGCGCGGCCTTTCTCCTCCCCCCCCCCCCCCCCCCCCCCCCCCCCCCCCCCCCCCCCCCCCCCCCCCCCCCCCTCCAACCTAACCCAACCCATCCTGCTTATCCTACCAGCAGCTGTCAGCGTCACATCACATCACATCACATTGGAGGCGACCCGCGCTCCTTTCCGCCGGGTCAGAGGACTCGGAAGCGCCAGCGCCGGGGCTTTGCGCTGTGTGTGTTGATGGCATGCCAGCGCATCGCATCGCATCGCCGCGCTCTGCTGTGTGCTTGTACTACACAACTCACCTCAAGCGTTGACAAACCGACAGTACTGGTGCCGACAGTACTGGTGTTCGGATTCTTCTACATACTGAGACTGAGACTGAGACTGGACCTCCACGCGCATCATAGCCCCGGACCCGCGGCCAGCGTCTGACTCCCGCCTGGACCGCCCGCGCCCGCGCGATAATGAACTCCCCTGCCACTACAGTACTTCCACGTCCTTCCATCCCCCCAGTCCCCGCTTCCTTTCTTCTTTCTTCTTTCTTCTTTCTTCTTTCTTCTTTCTTCTTTCTTCCAGGCTCCATCCTTCCGGCTTCCGCCGCATTGCCGCATTGCCGCCTTCTGACCCTCGTGGATTCCTTGATTCCCATGTCCGGCTTCTCCCTGGGATCTGGATCAACCTCGTGCGCTGTCCTTCATACCATAAGTTACTTATCATCGACAGACCGCGTGTGTCACGCGCCTGCGGTGCACTAGTTCGCCTTTCTAGAGCGTCCGTTGGGGATGATGGGCTCGCTCTGCACTTCTGTTCTGGCACTTTCTGTCCATGATAGGCGGGGTACGTAGGGACCAGAGCATCGTAATTGGGTGGAAATGACTGCATTCGTTGCTGATACACTGCGCCGAGTTCCGTTGCGAACCGAAACCGAAGGGAAGGCACCGTCATTGGCGGTGACTTCGACCGACCTTCGCGGAAGAAGCCCTTCACAAACGGTTCTTTGGACAACTTAACCGGCATAACCAACGACGTTGGGGATGGAAACCGAAAGCATGAGCATTACGCATTAACCCGTATACCCCGGCCGCACTGCCTAGCGGTTACTCTTCCTAACGTTGAAATGCTTCACACCGCCCTTCCTCGACCCCGCCTGGGCCAGCGACACATACGCAAACGGCTCCGGCTGCCCAGCCCTGCGCACATCCCCCTTGGCGCTCTTGGACCTGAACTCCTGGCCCAGCTTCGCCGGCCGTTTCCGGTCCTCGAACGGTTTTTTCTTCTTCGGAGGTCCGTCGGCATCGGCCATCTCGATGTCACCGTCCTCCTCCTCAGCTGCACGCCGCTTCTTGGTATTTTTGTTGAAGCGAACCTCGCCCCGACGGCCGCGGGTGAACCCGTCGGCAGAGGTCATGGTCTCGAGGTAAGCGTTCCCCGCGACGTCCTCGCCCGCGGCGGCATCGTGCATTTCTTCATCGTCATTGATGACCAAGCGGCCGCTGTCATCGGTCTTGAACGCCGAGGCGTCCTGACCAGGCTGGCGTCGCTTGGCGGAAGTCTTGGTCAGCTGAGCAGCGGCATCGTGAAGCAGGTCCATCGGCGCGTCGTCGTCCATACGAAGACGGGCTTGGCCCTTCGCGCCCTTCTTCCCGTGAGGCGCGTTCCGGGCCGGACGCTCGTCCGCACTCTCGTCATCATCGATCTCGCTTTCGCTGCCGTAGAGCACGTCCTCAAACGCGTTGCCAGCTGTGGCGCGGGGTGCGTTCTCCTGTTCATTGTTAGCTACCTGGTGGAGATGGAAGTGGCGATGGTCTCACCTCGCCGCTCTCATCAGCCTCGCCGTCTGTCTCAGCATTAGCCCTCTTCCGCTTCGCCCTATCCTTGCGCTTCTTGATGCTTGTCAGCACTTTCCTGTGCTCTTCATCCGCTTCACTGATAACGGCTTCGAAGCCAAACTTGCGAATGAGGCGCTCGAAGATGTGGCGAACCTTGCCCTTGAAGTGGTTCTTGTGATCATGCGACCAGTTGAGAAGAGCCGGGATCATCGTTGGCAGATGTGGCCGGGTTGTGTCCGCGGGCAAGGCGGTCACGACGACCTTCACAAAGCCAAGTGCTGATTTGACAATCTCACGGTTCCTCGACTCGACGAACACGATGATGGTCGAGATGAGCTGCTCCTGCATTTCATCCGGGATTGCGTCTTTGAATTCGAACAAAAGGCGAGAGAGGGCTGTGATTGACGCGCTGATCATATGAGGTGTTGTACCTGCCAGACCAGCAGCCACCATGGTGATGAACTCCTCGATCGAGGCTGGAACGTCATCCATGTCGGTGATGTCATCCAAAAGCGAGCGGGAAATGGTGCCGCCTTCGGACATCTTCACGCCCATCTGCACAAGCACTTCGAAAGCCTCGTCACGCGCACCCTCGTTGACCTCTTTTGTGCCGAGAACGGTTTCAGTCAGCATCTGGGCGATGTGGTGGAGCATCGTGGGCGGAAGAGTGGGCACAAGCGCCAGGAAGACAGTCAACCGATCTCGTTTTGCCCCAGTAGCGATCGCGGGCGAGCTTTCTGAGACGAGAGTGAGTAACCTATCGGTGCCATCGCCGTCCTTGAGGACCTTCCCAGACTGCGCCAGCCGGGCTAGCAGCCGGTACGCTTTCTTCTGTATCGATGCATCCTTGTTCCCCAGGAACTCGGGCGAGGCCACCATCCACAGCAAGCTGTTGGCCTGCTTTGTCGGGAGATGCGGGACGAAGAGGATGAGCAGGTCGAGCATCGTGTAGCTGACTGAGGTGCCCGATGCCGCTGCGATCGGCGCAGACTTCTTCATGTCGTCCTTGAGCAGGCCGACGACCCTCTCGTACGTGCTAGCCACGATCTTTATGTCGGCAATCTTGAAATATGTGGAGATGACCTCCCCGACAAGCCCGCGCGCGTCGCGTTCCGCGCTGCCAAACACGTTGAAGAAGACCGAGAGTAGGTTGCCGGCCATCCCGCGCAGGAAGTCGACGTTCGCGCGCGCATCCGCCTGGTCCATGCCGAAGCTCGTTTTGAGCTCCTCTGGCGGGCCGGCAGAAGCGGCCAGGGAGGTATTCCGCTCAACTAGCCGCTGCAGGCCCCGGAGAACAGAGGAACGCATGCTGGGCTGCTGGTACAACACCTGCGTGAGCACCTGGGCGAACTCGGGAGTCAATGCCTGTCATCCGACAGAACATCAGCTCGGTTCTTCGGCTTGAGGGCAACAACGAACCTCTTTCAAATCCACAGGCATATCGCAATACGCGGGGAAACACGCCCAGATCTGCTCTACCAATGCGCCATACACCTTTGCCTCGACCTTCTTCTCCCCCTCTTCCGCCCTTGCCTGCACATCAAACAGCCTCTCGCTGAGCGGCACAAAGTACCTTACAAAGTGGCCCAGCGCGGCGTTCGTCACGCGTGCCCTGAGCAAGGGCAGAAGGTAGGCACGGCCCTCGTCGAGGGCCAATTTCTCCGGCTCCAGGTTGAGCGGGAGCGTTTTAAGGACGGGTTCCGGGCCGAGGACTTCGATCGCCATCCCAAGGACGTCATCCGCGCGCTCGCGGTGCTCGAACCCCTTGCGCGTGCGCATGGACCCGACCAGCTTGACGGTACCGAGCATGAGCTTTTCTGCTGCCGTTGGTGGTCTGCCGTGGGCCTTGGTTGGGCTGCCTATGCGGATTCGCAGGCGGGAGAGCAGCGCGCTGTTCACCCGGAGGACGTAGGGGACGGCTTGGGCGTAGCTGATGTTGTTGAGCGAGGACTCGGCTAGGGCGAGGATCCCTCCCAGTGTCGTCTTCTTCCGTGCTGCCTCTCCCTTGGCTTCGAGTGCCTCCTCAATGAGCGGTAGAGAGACACAGTACCGAGCGATAGCGCAAAGTGCCTCCGCAGCTGCGGAGAGCACGGCGCTGTCGGTGCCCTCGAGCCACTTCCACACTGTCCTCCACACGCTGCCCACCTCTGCGGCACAGCCCTCCGCATCGTCCCGCGCATACGCGACCATGCCCTGCTCCACCACGCGCAGCCAGGAAGCGGCGAGCAGCTGGTCGGCCTTGTCCGGCTGTGAGGTGAGGATGACGTGCAGGATAGCAGGGATCTTGCCCGCTTCGAAGGATGCAGCGGAGGAGCTGCGCTCTAGAAGGGAGGAAAGGAGGTCGTAGGCCGAGGTCGTCATGTAGCTCGATCCCAGGGCGGGGAGGCGCAGCAGGCAATTGACGAGGTCGGCAATGCGCTGTAGGCTTGTCAGATGGAAAGCAGCGACGAGGTGGTAGTACGTACCTCGGACGGCCAATGCGGCGCAATGGTCTTGACGAACGCACAGCTCCATATGCCCACCTCGACACCCGCATTCGCTTTTCCTCCCTTCCCCTTCTCCTTCTCCTTGGCCCTCACCGCCCCGCTCCTCCCGACAACGTCGTCGAGCTGCCGGAGCACATAGTCCGCCACGTCCAGCGCATACGGGTGCGTCACGCTCGGTGGCGGCGGGTTGGCCAGCACAGCAAACACCGCCTCCTGCGCCTTCTTGCGTACTTTCGGCCTTGGGTCCAGAGTGTACTCTGTGATGCTGGCGAAGGACTGGCGGGGAAGGGGTGTGTGCAGCTGTGCTGCTTCTAGGTGCGGGAGCCAGGCCTGGTAGATTGCCAGGAGGGAGCGGAGTGGCGGTGCGCTGTGCGTGAGCGGCCGGAGGAGGGGAGCGAGGATTCCGAAGGCCGTATTGGTGTGGGTGCGCAGGACGGGGGAGGAGACGTGCGGTATGACGAGGGCGAGGAGGTAGAGCACCGCCGGGAGGACATCGCCTTCTCCTAGTGACAGAGACCCCTCAACGCGCTCCTTCTTGACCTGCTGTTCGAGCGTCGACAACAGGGCGGCGAAGTATGCGACTGGGGTGAGGTTGGCGCCTTGCTCCCTGAGGGTCGACTCGATGGCCGACAGCAGGAGCGCGGGTGCCTTTTGGTTCGCGAGGGCGGAGCCCACATGAGGCCGGATCTTCTCGAGCTCTTCGTGCAGGAGGTAGTCGGCGGAGGTCGAGCTGGAGGCCGCCATCGTATCCAATGCAGTCCCGATATGCAGCAAGATGGCCAGGTATATGCAGCAAGATGAGAGCAGAAATGCGCTCTGCAAAGTCAGTGAAAGGGTCGCACGAGGGTCCTGGCCCAGAAAAAGTCGAGTGATCGGCCGGGACCTTTTTTCGTCGATCATTTACCGCCCACGCGACAGACGTGGCTTCCCCAGTCCGCAAGCTCGCAGGCGCTAAATCGCAGTCCAGCGACGCGTCGTCCTCCCCTCGCACTCCTCTCCTGCTTGCTCAGAGATGTGGTTAACAGACGGTCAGAGTGCGTGTTCCTCTCTTGATAGTCCCGGGTGAGCGCGGCTGATATGCGGCTTCGCACAGAGATCGGCGTCGGCCTCACCTCCTTCGGCGCGTTCTTCATCCTCCTAGGTGTCATCCTCTTCTTCGATGGCGCCCTCCTCGCGCTCGGCAATGTGCGCCCGTCTCCCCTCCTCCTATCCTTTTGACCCAGCTAACCGTTATGCGCGCAGGTCTTGTTCCTCTCCGGCCTCACCCTCATCATCGGCCCAAAGAAGACGTTCTACTTCTTCGCGCGCCGGCAAAAGCTACGCGGCACACTCTGTTTCCTAGGCGGCATTGGGCTGGTATTCTTCAAATGGCCCTTCGTGGGCATGCTCGTGGAGACACTGGGGTTCCTTAACCTCTTCGGGTGCGTCCCTTTTCCTTTCCGGCATATCCCTGGAGTGTCGCTGATATGCGCGTTAGCGATTTCTTCCCCGTCATATTAACGTTCTTACGACAACTGCCGTTCGTCGGCAACGTACTTTCCATGCCGTTTATCAGCCACGTACGCCTTTTTCTCTTCCTGCCCGCGTGTATGCGCATGCTGATAGTCAGAAAGATACTTGATCGATTAGTCGGTGCGCGGCCTTCGATGGTCTAGGCGACATTGGTCGCGCGCAGCGGGCTGCGGCCAGGAAGATCTCGTTGGACACCGAAGCCGTACGGAGGGTGCCGTACTACCGCGCATGTATATACAGCTACAGTAGAGATACCGAAATTGTGCTTTGCACTTACGAGGCTAGGACTCTGACTGAGGTGCTCCATTGAGTCCTTTGTTTCGGTTTCAATGACGGTGTTCATGACCGTTTCAAATCAGTTCAAATTCATCCAATGTCTCAGATAGGAATGCATTATTATGGACAGCACTTCATGCTTGGCGAATGACTCTGAAAATCGGACATCGATGCCGAAAATCACAGGCGGTTTAGTACAATTCCTTTCGGATTTACCCTTTACTACAACTGTTCAATGCCCCGCGCGGCCCCGCAGGACCCTGAAAGCACCGCCGCCGAAAAATCCCTGCCTCTATCCAAGTCACGTTCTCACGCCCCCCTCATCACCGTCCTCTTCTTGCCCACCACCGACGATGGCCGCCCGCCTCGCTCGATCCTCGCTTACCGGCGCTCGCCGCCTTCTCTCGAGCCGCTCAGCACTCAGCGCGGAGAGCAACACTACGCGCGCACCGCGGTCCATCGAGGACTCGACCTCGGCGCTTGACTACAAGAGTCATTTACATCACCGAAGGCCGCCACCGCTGCCGGCGAACGACCACCCGAGGCAGCGCACCGCCGAGGAAACGGTGACGAGCATCCTGTACAACACCCCGCCGCCGAGCGCCGAGCCGTTCAAAAAGTACGCGGATCCGTTTCATCTTATCACTTGTTCTGACACTCGCCAGGCACATCCTCGAATGCCTGGTCCAAAATGAGCCGGGTGTCCTCTCGCGCGTCAGCGGCATCCTCGCCGGCAGAGGCTTCAACATCGACTCGCTCGTCGTCTGCCAGACGGAGATCCGTGACCTCTCGCGCATGTGCATCGTCCTGAGCGCGCAGGAGCCCGTGATCGAGCAAGCCCGGCGGCAGCTGGAGGACCTCGTACGCCCGCTTATCGAATCATCTACATATATGTGCTATACTGATACGCATGTAGGTCCCCGTCTGGGCCGTGCTCAACTACACCGAAACGAAAAAGATCGAGCGTGAGCTGCTCCTCGCGAAGGTGTCCATCCTCGGCCCCGAATACGTGGAAGAGCAGCTCCTCGGTGGGCCGTCGCACGAAGCGCGTCGGTCCTCGCTCCCTGCGCCTGAAGTCAACGCGTCCGAACAGCATCAGATCGCGCACGAGCCCTCCACCGACCCCCTCCTGTCAAAGGAGGCGAGCATGGCCCGCGCGTTCGAAGAGTCCGGAAAGTCCCCGCACCGCCCTTCCCCTGGGGCCGCCAGCGCGCCCGATCCGAACCAGCCGCTCGCGCTTACCCCCAGCCAGCTGCTGAACATTAAGCACACGCATATGGCTGCGATCCAGGGCCTTGCCGCGCAGTTCGGCGGCAAGATCGTGGATGTCAGCGAGAATAGCGTCATTGTCGAGATGACGGGCAAGGCGAGCCGCGTGGACGCGTTCCTGGCGCTGCTCAAGCCGTTCGGCGTGCTCGAGAGCGCAAGGACAGGTGTGATGGTCATGCCTCGGACGCCTATCGCGGCGCTACTTGAAGACGACGAGGCGACTGCGGACGGCGCAGGGGTGGACGCGAGCTTACTCCCCCCTGGCTAAACTACTTTCCCTCGATACATTTCTTGTCGTATCAGTCTTGGTCAATGAGATCCCTGCGTCGCAGCACGCATATACGGGCTCGCGAATGTGAGAGAACCTGCATTAGACGAGTCATACAGCATACAGTACACCGGCTTCACCCCATCACCCCTCCGCTCTCCAAATGGGAGAGCACCCGCGCTAATCCAACCTCAGCGCCCTCATCTCCTCCCCCAATCCCGCAGTCCTCTCGTCCCCCACCGGCCTGCTCCGGCTGCTCCTCCGACTACTGACCGCGCTCCCCCTCAGCGAGCCGCTCCTGCTCGTACTCGGGCTAGCGCTGACCGTGCTGGGCGTATGTACGCGCACCCTGGGCCCTGCTCCCTGTGCCTGGGGCGAGGCGGACGCCTCCAGAACCGCGCCGGCGATCTCCTTGACCCATCTGTCGGCCATGGGCACCTCCGGTAGAGGGGCGGGCGAGGCCCCTCGCGAGCCGCGCGTCGGCGTCGTCGGGCTGCCACCGAGGGGCGTCGCGACCATGAACTCCCACTTCCTCCCTCCCTTGTGCACAAGCAGCATGCGCGGTCCGCGCGTCTCAGCCCACACATCGTCCTCGTCCCCCTGCCTCGGCGCGAGGGCGACTTCCACACGCGGCTTGCTGCCCTTCGTGAGCACCAACCGGCGCGAAGTGAGCGTGAGCGTGCGCTCCTTGGTCCAGTTGCCGAGAATCGAACGCGTGAGCACCGGCCCGGAGAGGAGGGAGCGCTCGGGCTTCTCGGGCTCCTGATGTTGCTCAGGCTGAGGCTGAGACTGAGGCTGAGACTGCGCGGAAGTGTGCGACGGGTGCGGGGAGATGGACGTCGCTGCGGTGGCGCTTGTTCGGCGTGAAGTCGACAGCGACGGGATGGAGCTCGCCGAGCTGCTGCTCGAGCGCGAGCTCTTTCCACTGGCCTGTATCGGCGGTTGCTGCCTCGGGAAGGCGACCTGCGGCCGGCGGTGTGCGTGCTCCTCGCCCTCCTCCTCGTCCTCGACGGCCTCACTCATCTCGTCGCTGTCGGCCTGATCGGCCTGGTCGAGCATCAACGCCCACTCGTCCTCGCCCTCCTCCTCAAAGTCGCCTATCCGCGGCCCTTCGCGCCTATACATGCCCGGCTCGAACGCGGGTACTTGGGAGGTCCATAAGCTCGCCCAGTCGAGCGGGGTGAAGAACGGGGCTTTTCGCAGCTCCTTCGCGCCCTCCTCGCCGCCCTGCGCGCCCAGTCGTTTACCGGGCTCGTTGACCAGTAACTTCTTGACGAGATCCTGCGCTTGCGGGTCCCACCCCTCGCCGAACGAATACTCGCCTTTCAGCACGCGCTGCCACATCAAGTAATGGGCCATGCCGCCGGTCGGGCCGCTGTCGAAGGGGAAATGGCCCGAAATCATCTGATAAAGGACGATCCCCATGGACCACAAGTCGGTGGGGTATGACACCGCCTGATGGGCAAGGATCTCTGGCGAAACGTATTGCGGCGACCCAACAAAGCTCGTCCGGCGTGAGCCCGCCGGCGTATCCGACTCTGAACGCGCGTTAGCAACAGCATTCTCGGCAGTTTCGGCGAGGCTTATATGCACACCTTCGGCAGCCTCGATGATCTTCGCACTGCCGAAGTCGGTGATCTTGATCCGCCATTGGTCGGTGAACAGGAAGTTGTCCGGCTTCAGGTCGCGGTGTACGATCCCCTGCGAATGGATGAACATGACCGCGTCTGTGATCTGGGCGAAGTAGAAGCGCGCGCAGGCGAGGGAGAACGAGCCGAGACGGCGCAGAACGGTCGTCATGTCGCCTTTCGGGCACAGCTCCAGGACGAAATCTAGCGTATATGCGTGTCAGCGGGCTCAAGCGGCGACGGGGAGGCGCATATATGGGCGCCTACGCACATAGGGATGCCTGGTCCTGCATCGCCCAGAAAAGGCGCACAACGCCCGGGTGGCCCGGCCTGCTCAGGCGCATAAGCGCCCTGCGCTCCATCTGCACGTCGACCTTGTTCCCCTGCTGCTTGTACCGGAGCACGTGCGCCTTGTCGAGGGCCTTGATCGCGTACGTCTGCCCGTTCTGCGGGAGGTATGCGGCGGTGACAACGGAGTACGAGCCTGTCCCGAGCTCGCGGCCGAACTCGAAGTCACGCGGCATCACCCCCTGCGGGCGGGAGCCTTCCGGCACCCCGACGACGCTGCTGCTGCGCGAGCTCGGGCGGAGCGTCGACGTCGTCTCGGCGCTGGCGGCGCTTGCGATGCTCATATGGCGTTGGCCGAAGCGGTCCTCGGAGCGGTCGCGGTCGCGGTCGCGCGGGAGCATGGCCGCAGGGACGCCGAAGAGCGGCGAGCGGTCGCCCCGCGGTGTTGCGGGCGGTGTGCCGTGCGGGGAGCGCGGGGGCGCCCAGGCGGTCGAGGGGCCGAGCTGGAGCGTCCCTGGGGCCCGGCGCGGTGGGAGACGGGGCGATGGGGGGATGCTCGGCTGCGGTTGCGGTTGCGGTTGCGGTTGGGGGGGCGGGGAGGGGATATGGAGCGAGAGGGAGCTTGAGCTGGAGCTTGAGGAGATGACGGAGGTGTTCCTTGAGAGCTGTGAGAGGGCGGAGAGGGGTGCGTTGGAGGGCGATGGCTGCGGGGAGGAGGAGTGGCCGTGGTCTGACGAGGCCGGGGAGGGGGTGAGGACGTGCGGGGAGGCGGACATCCTTGCCGTCCGTCGGTGGTGTGAGGAGGACGAGGGGGAGGGTTGGGGGGGGGGATGAGGAAGGCGGGGGGGATGGCCGCCCGGATACAGGGACAAGGCAGGGCTCAGGGGCGTCGGCTACGACGCCGCTCACGACCGCTGACGACGAAGAGACACCAGACACCGGCCCCAGGTGGGTGTACAAAAGGGAACGAGCCTGCTGCCCCCAACAGCGCGGCTTCTTTCTTCTCTGCCTGGCCTCGGAGGGGCGTCTCCCGCCCACAAGGCGAAAACTGCCTCCGATCAGGGATCCAGGGGCTGGGCCCTCCCAAAGGGCCGATGGATCCGCCCCTGACCGTGACTGTATAGCCGAGCGGGACGCGTGCTATTCCCGACTGCACCGAGATATGCACACAACGCATTCATTGTCACGTAGCATTCATTGCATACGGTCATTCTAGCCTGTTGGGACAGCGATGCAATGCACGGCTCTAGGCGGAACCGAAGGCCTCTCCAACGAATAGAGAACAGAGGAACACCGGCATCATACGCGCAGCCCAAACCGATACACCGCGCCCCCTACCACCGCGGCCACGAGCGCAGTCCAAGCGAGGGCCTTGCTCTTGCTCGTGCGCGTGCTCGTCCCCGCCCCGTGCTTTCCCACAAAGTCCATCTCCGCCCACCTCGGCCACATCATCGTCCAGTAAAAGCTCAGTGCCGACTTGGGCCAGAGCGTGTGCAGCTTCCCCCCCGGCCCGGGCATGCGGTACCACGACTGTGTGCTGTCTGACGCCCAGACGGTGTCGCGCAGTTCCTGCTGCAGCCAGGTGTTGTACCGCTCTGAGGCGGCGGGTGTGGGCTCGACGGCGGACGCACGGAGGGAGAGCTGGCGCGCGATGACCTTGCAGCACCAGCGGGCTTGGCACTCCATGAAGAAGATGACGCTGGGAAGGGGTGCGCATGGGTTAGCGTGCGAGGGGCAGGATATGCAGCGGGGGCAGGAGGGGACGTACGACTGGTGCCCCGTGGCGCTGTTCGGTCCGCCGAGCATGTACAAGTTCGGGAAGCGTGGCACGAGCGAGCAGTAGTACGCCTCTGGCCCGCCGCACGCGTCCCACACGCTCTTCAAGTCCGCGCCCCCCCGCCCGCGCACATCAATCGACGTGAGGAAGGTGCACGTGTCGAAGCCCGTGGCGAGGACGATTGCGTCGAGCGGGCACTGCTCGCCGTTCGTCAGCTCCACGCCCGCCTCGGTCACCCGCGCGATCTGCGCGCGGTACACCAGCTCGACGTTCGCCCGGTGCAGCGCGTCCAGGTACCCCGGGTCGTAGATGATGCGCTTGGCCCCGAGCGGGAACTTGGGGATCAGGAAGTCGAGGTACTTGGCCGGGGCGTGCTGCTTGATGTGGGCTGTGGAGATCGCCTCGACTTTGCTCCGGAGCTTGGCGCCGTTCTTGTTGTGGAAGAGCGGGGAGAGCAGGTCGATCTGTCATGACGGTCAGACCAGGCACGACGAGAACCCCCTGAGCATGCTTGCCATCAGCAGCAGTTTCCAGCGCGCAAGCCGATTCGCAAACGGCACGTTCCGGTAGCACCACTTAGTCCACTCCGCGAACGGCCGGTTGTCCCTCGGCATGTACCACTGCGGGCTCCTGACAAAGTTGATCACTGTCGCCTGGGCGTCCTGGGAGAGCGCGGGCACGAGCTGCGCGGCCGAGCACCCGTTGCCGATCACGCCTATGCGCTTGCCCTGCAGGTTCGCGGCGTGGTCCCAGCGCGCGGTGTGGAAGACGGGCCCGCGGAAGGCGCCGAGCCCCGGCAGGGAGGAGGTCTGCATGTTTGGGAGGGAGAAGCCGCCGATGGCGGCGAGGACGATGTCGGCCACAAAGTCGAGCCGCTCGCCATTCAGCACGTTGCGGAAGGACAGCGTCCACTGGCTGCGCGCGTCGCTCCACACCGCGGACGTGCACTCGAGGTGGTAGCGCGTGTGCGCGGCCAGCCCCTGCTCAGCGTGCAGCTTCGCCCAGTACGCTTGGATCTCCGCTCGCCCGGAGTAGTGCGAGGACCAGGAAGGGTTCAGCGTCGTCGCGCTCGAGTAGTCTGCGCATACGGAGGCGGTAACCGTCAGTGCCGTGCCGTGGTCATGTCAACGGCGCTTGTGGGAAAGGAGGACGTACAATGCGCGGGCACGTCGCACGCCGCGCCCGGGTAGGTGTTCTCCTGCGCAACAAAACAACGAGTAATCAACATCTCGCCGCGCACGCCCAGGCTGAGGAGAGGACAGTTAAGCACGCACCAGCCACACCCCCCCAGGCCCCCCGTTCCGCTCAAAGATCGTAAAAGTCTCAATGCCACACTGCTCCCTGAGACGCAGGGCGGCCGTGACGCCCGAGGCGCCGCAGCCGATGATGGCGACCTGCGGGTAGGGGCTGGCGGGAGTGGGAGTGGGGGTGGGGGTGGGGGTGGACATGTGTTGTGCGTGCCGGGTGGGGTCGAGCTGAGGTATGTCCAGTAGTACGCCAAGTGGATGGAGCGCTGCAGTGGCCTGGCTTCGTCTGCCGGGTTAAGTACACACGCACGAGCTGCTCCAACCCAGCCGAAGCTCATACCCGGCTCTTGGAGCTGATGTCCCGCCCCGCTCCAAGCAGGAAACACGGACGCCGACGAGCCTTCTCAAACACCCACGACCGCCGAGGAGGGCGGCAGAAGACTAGTACTCGCTTGTCGCAGCGCATCTCCTTGGCGAGCCAAGCGGGCAAGGTGCATGCGACGGAGCCCCCGGCCGTGCAGCCGGTCCCGGGACAGTGGATGGTATGACGGGCACGCCGAACGATGCTGCGCTGCGCCGGGAATCCGGGAATGCATGTAGTTTCAGTTTCCTCGGTCGTTCGGAAGCTAGCTCGCGCGACCGGGTCGGGGGGTAGCCTGTGCCGCGGGAGCCTGGCCGTACGTACGGCACGGTACGGTACGGCAACGGCGCCGGCGCGTAAGCAATACGCTCCACGCCTTCGCCCAGTATGGCACTTTGGTGCAGAGAATCTTCAATAATGATAATGCATACCAGCCGTCTGGATAGCCGGTTGAGGGATGTCCCTGTGCAAGCCTTCGAGCCGGTCAGGCCCCTGCCGGGGCATGGGCAGAAGACAAGAAGACAAGAGAAGAAGCAGGACTGTTGGAATGATGGTGGGCCGGTGCTTGGCCCAAAGCTCGGACGAGGGGGAGTGCGACCCAATATAATACACTGAGCGCTCGCTGCATGCCTGTTCAAGTTCAAGACGAGCGCATTCTGCGCGCACCGTTCTCTACCACGTCGACTGTGCGCCTCTGCGTGTCCGGTTGGGCGGCAGAATACACCGTCAGGCTCGGCATGTGACTCGAGTCGAGTTGCCTAGAGGCCGGGTATGGCCGGGGCGGGAGGTGCGCGGCCCGGTGAACGGTGAGTGAGCGTCGGGCACGGCGGGCTGTGGGGTGATTCCCGACTCAGCTGGGTGAGGATGTCTGCGCGCAGTATGCTGATAGCGGATAGCTGATGAGAGGGATGGATAACGAAGGTGTGCTGTTGACCCTTGCTTCAATTAGGGATGTTGACTGTGCAAGTTATTCCTAGCATAGCCGGATGCTAAGCTTGTTCCCCGGCGGGCGCCGCGGCGGGGCGGCGGCTCATTCAGGCACAGTCGCGTGTCGAGGTGAGATGTTACGGCAGAAGGCACGGAGGGAAGCGGGGCTGAAGCGGGGGCAAAAAGCGGCGGGGTGCGTGTGAGGGTGAGTGTGTTGCGGGCTCGCGTGGACAGGAAAGGGCGGGTCGCCCAATGAGTTCTCTGCGGCGGAGGGGCCGGCCAGCTCGCTAGGGGAGGCGTGCACCTTGCCTGCCCTGCTTGCCTTGCTTGCCTTTGCCTGCCGCCCTGCTCGGCCCTCCTTCCCTCTGACCGTGTCCCCTGGGGCGTAGGCGCGCACTCTCCCCTGCACGAGAGACAGCAGAGCAAGAGCGAAGAAGAGCGAAAGACGGTAGCGAGTGACAAGCCGCCTCACGCAGTTCATCCCCCCACCCTACGCTCGCTCCCCCGACCTCCCCGCCCTTCCATCGTGGCGCAATAGCACACTGC
Organism: Calocera cornea HHB12733; assembly: GCA_001632435.1. NCBI lineage: Eukaryota > Fungi > Basidiomycota > Dacrymycetes > Dacrymycetales > Dacrymycetaceae > Calocera > Calocera cornea. Next base: position 13,097 of record KV423939.1, on the reverse strand, counting down.
CGATGCTGACCGCGCTGCTGGCGTCAAAGTCCCGCCTGCGCTTCACAGGCCGGGACGCGCTGGTGGCGCTCCTGGGCGCGTGCTCCCTCCTCCTCTTCTCACACATCTACCGCCTCCGCCCCTCCCCCTTCCTCCTCCCCTTCCCCCATGCCACCCCGGCCCAGCTCGGCCTCACCACCGCACCCGGCGACGTCCCCCAGGGGTTCACCCTCACCCCGCCGAACGACCACGCCATCCCCGGCCGCCTCTGGGTCGCCCCCCCGCCAGCCCGCGGCGTCGTCCCCTCCACACTCCTCCAGCACGCCGCGGGATGGACGATGCTGACGAACCTGTACCTCTCCAACGGCACATTCTTCATCGTCTCCGACCAGGGCGGCTTCGACGAGGGCTACTGGCCACAGCGCAGGCTCATGATCGCCACCGGCCTCCCGGGCTACCACGACAACGGGCATCTGCGCGAGCCGACGGACCAGACGATGCAGATCCTCACCGTGGACGACGCGCGGAAACGGTGGGGCGAGCGCGTGTGGGACATCGAGGGCCTGTCGGTGCGCACCCTTCCCTCCCCCGGCCGGCCGCGTATGGCGACTAACCCGCCCGCCCGCGCAGATAATCAACACGGACCCGGACCAGTTTCTCAAGCACTACTACCACGTCGCGGCAGAGCTGCTGTTCGGTGCTGAGCGCATGCTCACCAACTTTGATGCGAACCCGTCCCCGGACGGCCGCGTCATGGCCCCCATGCCGGACCGCATCATCTTCGTGCACTGCGATGAGGAGGGGTTCAGCGATGGGCCGAGATTCAACCAGTTCTTCCTGGTGCGTAGCCGGCGTTGGATGCGCGCGTAGATGCTCACTTGCTCCATAGCCGGCGATGTGGCCGTCCATCACACCCATGTTCAAGCCGACGTACGACCAGCTCGCCGACCTCGTCCGGACGCCGTACAAGGTGCGTTCTCCTTGCGTGTGCCACATTCCCGCTGACAACGCGACCAGGCCTACCGATTTCCCGCGGTGCTGCTCATCGACCGGAGCGCCGCGTTCCGGGGCGACCCGACCGGGTCGACCGCGCGCACCCCGGCGGGGCCGTGGATCCTCGGCGGCGGGCACTACGGCACTGGCGGGGAAGGGCGCAACCAGTTCTGGTACGAGAGCGCGCGGCGGCGCGTGGGCACGTTCGCGGGCGTGCCGCAGCGTGTGCTGGACATGGGCCTGCGGGCGATGGACCCCCAGCTGGCGGAGGGCGAGCGCGACGCGCCCGTCATCACGTACATCTCGCGGCAGCGGTCGCGGCGGCGCCTGGTGGAGGAGGACCATCGGCGGCTTGTGGCCGCGCTCGAGGAGCTGTGCAGGAGGAAGAGCTGGGTGCTGGACGTCGTGCACGCGGAGGAGCTGAGCCGGGAGGAGCAGCTGCGGCGTGCAGCGCGCACGGTCGTACGTCTTTTCATTCTCCTTCCCCTTCCCGCTCTCTGCACGCCACTCACGCCCCGCCCGGCACAGGTCATGCTCGGCGTGCACGGCAACGGGCTCACGCACCAGCTTCTGATGCCCCCGCACCCGCTCTCGACCGTGATCGAGCTATTCTACCCCGGCGGCTACGCGCGGGACTACGAGTGGACAGCCGGCGTGCTGGGCAAGGCCTACTTCGGCATCCAGAACGACACGCTCGTTGGCCCGCCCGACATCCCGGACTTCAGCTACCCGGACGGCTTCCACGGAACCGCCATCCCCGTGCACGCCGAGACGGTCGTGCGGGTCGTGCAGGACCGGCTGGAGGGCAGGCTCCAGAGACAGCATTGGAATGGCCATCCGGGCGTGGGGTACTAGCCAGGCGCGCAGGAGCGTGGACTCTTTATTGCTGTTGTAATGTGTACTCTCGGGAATATAATATCAACGCGCGTTACGCATCTTCTCTCGCCCCGCGCACATACCCGCGAACAAACCGACTGTGGATGCAGTGACCCCGTCGCCAATGACGCCCTATGTCCGATGTGGCAGTACATAGTACATGAGTCCCGCGTGAAAAGGTATACTGACACTTTGCCGGAGTGGTTAACGGGTGCCCCTGCTAACCAGCACAGGGTATGGTCTTAGACCGCGTGTGTTCGAATCGCACAGGTGTCGACAAATTTTTTTTGGTGTTTGGCTGGGGTGCTCGGCTCCGGCCGGAGTTGATGAACCCCAACCCCAACCGACTTCCTTCCGCCTACTGGTGACTCGACGACGGTCATCTCCGGAAGGAACCCACGTCTATTATCTGAGTTATCTGTTTGAGTTGAAGGAACTTGATTGAAGCTGGGATTGATATGTGCTGCTTGTCCACCGGACCGCGCATTGACTTCTTCTACTGCTACTGTCACTGTTACTCGGATGCCGGTCTTCGGCCCCGTCGCCCCGGGGTGCGAAGCGCTCCGGGCCGCATTCGACGCCGGGCAGAGCATCGATCCTGGCGGTGCGCAGCTGGCGGTGTACGAGCACGGGGTGAAGGTCGCTGATCTGTGGACGGGCGCCGACCCCGTCCGTGCGTGCCCGGCCCTTCGACGGCCAGGGGCTCCACATCTTCGCATCGGCGACCAAGGGCCTCACAGCGCCCGTCGCCAATCTGGTCGTCCAGCGCGGGGCTCTGCACGTCGATGCGCCCGTCTCCCAGTACTGGCCCGAGTTTGCGCGCAACGGGAAGGAGAACATCACCGTTCGCATGGTGCTGATGCACACGGCCGGCTGCCCCGCCACGCCCGTGCAGGCGGACATCATGATCACGGACGCGGTCGACTGGGGGAAGATCATCCGCTGCTTGGAGGACATGGCGCCGTCCTGGGAGCCGGGGACTCGGGTCCTCTACGCTCCGTACACGTTCGGTTATATCATTGGAGAGGTTGTCCGCCGGATCACGGGAAAGACTATCGGCACCGTGTTCCAGGAGGAGATCGCGGGTCCCCTCGATCTCAATCTCTGGATCGGCCTTCCCGCAGACAAGGAAGACAAAGTCGTCCCCACGATGTCCAAGGAACCACTGAAGCACCCGGCGGACGATCCCAGAATACAGGTCGACTCCCTCCCTCCTCTTGACCTCTCGGACCCCCCGGCAGCAGCCTATCTTTCGTCGTTCAGCAACTCGGACACCCCGCAGTTCATGAACTCGCGCGAAGCGCATGCGGCCGAAATCCCCGCCTCTAGCGGGATTGGAGACGCTCGAAGTCTCGCCAAGTTCTACGCACACCTCATCGGCGAAGTGGACGGCAGACCGGCCTTGTTCACCAAGCACACGCTGCAAGCGGCAACGACGACCCTGACCGACGGGATCCCCCCCGCTGGCGTCTTCGGGGAGCGCCATGCTGAGGGTTACTTTCGGTTCGCCCGCGGTTACGAGAAGAAGAATCTCCTCGGCCAACCTATGCTGGGGGAAAGCAGCTTCGGACACGTCGGCTACGGGGCCGGTTAGGCTTCGCGGATATCGAGTCTGGGATCACCGTCGGTTATCTTTGTAACAACACCATCTGGGATTCGTCGTTTCCCGACCCTAGGTGGCTACCATGGATGGAGGCACTTCAGAAGATAGCGGGTAAGGGTGATGCCCATTAGCTAGACGAGGAACAGTCTGGGGTAAATTAGACAGCTTCTCCAATGTATACAGACAGCATCACGCGTGTCTACGTTGCGACAGCAGTCAAGACGGGCAGAATACTTTTCACTCGTCTACACGCGACGGTGCGGCTAGCCGATACACGCCCGCATCAAATGCTGTGCGTGCAACTTCCTCAAAGACTACATGGGTACAACAGGTCGAATTCCAGAATCCAAGGGCTACGTGAAAGGTGAACGAGATCGGGCGCTCGTAGAGCGTATACATAGGCGATTATACTGTACGCTGGAAATAACCGAGGCGCCCGGTGAAATGCTTCGCCCGGCTGCCGATTATGCGATAGACACGTGGTGTTACAGTCCAAGTAAGGATGCCAGCGCACCCTGAAAGTGGGAATCCTCTCTCGGAGCCATTCCCACCATGTCCACCATGTCATGCGGGCACTGACCGTGGAGCTGCGTTTGCGTTGCCAATGCCAACCCTATTCCGCTCATTCCAATGGGCATGCCCGGCATCGGCTCGGTCTGCTGCTGAAATGTGTCCCACAAACCAGAAAGCGTTCCTTGCCAAGAAGCATCCGGGGAGATGTTGGACAGTTGTTGAGGCGGCGCGGGAAGCTCCGATGGCAGATGGACTGTCAACGTTTGCTGGGCGCGTGTAGCTGGACTCTCGAGTTCCATCTGGTTCTGCTGGTCCAGCTGGGCTTGGTCGGAATCGGTCGAATCGGCGGCCACGTCTACTGTAGGAAGATCGAACGATTGCTGCTGTTCCTGGATCCCGTAGAGACTCGACGGACCAGCATGGGCACCAGCCGGCTGAGTGAGCGATGCAGACCTTCTCGGCGTGGCTGGCGCGACGGGTATATCCGAGTAAAACTTGGCGATGCAGTCGTTCAACAACGGAATGTAGTTGCCCTCAAGATCGTTATCGCCCACGGCCAGAACGAGATCGCGGAGAACGCCATCGAACATGCCCGCATCGCCGATCTGAGATGCGAGGCTGTGAATGGTTCTGGCTATAGCGGTTACTTTGCCTAGGCCAACGATACGCAGTTGCCCCGAAGGAAGTTGGGAAATCCACTGCAGAACGGAAGCGCCCATGTCCTGCAGGATCATTGCCAGTCCGGTGATCGCCAGCGGGTTGGTCTGGCATGAATCGAATAGCGTCGGGAGCTTGTTGGCGAGCATCCATTGGCGAGTAATGGCCACGTCGGCTGATTGGGTCGGATAGACTGGTCCACTCCCATTCCTGAAGAAGGCAGTAGGAATCAGGTTCCCCGAGCCGTTGCCGTTTAAACCACCCGCTGAACCGGGTCCACCGATGTTGATGATCTCGTTGATATCTGTCGCTGCGTGCAGTTGAGTCATGAGAACCAGAAGGTCCATCGCCTCTCTATCGAGGCGCTCCATATCCTCGCGCGTGCGCATGCCCGTCCGCTGCCTGCCAACCATCGAGGGGAGGCGCAGTGCATCGGCGGAATGGACGATCTGCAGGGGCTTTCGCGCCAGCCTTCGTTTAGTCGTGTTCCCGTAGATGCTGACGCTGGCGTTCTCCGTCACGAAAACGACGTACTCGATCCGCGTTCTGCGGATTCGCTCCGCCTCGGTCTCGTCGGCGGGATGAGGCAGGTCGACAGAGTCAAGCAGTCCGATCGCCTCGGTGAGATAGAGGAACGCCCGTTTGTGTCGTCCCATAACGTTGTATGCAACGAAGAGAAACAGGCTGACAACGACAGTATCGAGCGTCGGGTTCTCCGCAAAGTCGTAGTCGGCACGGACCGATTGGGTGCACTTGGCCAAATCGAGGAGCAGAGACTCTCCGCGCATCGGATCTGAGCGCAACCTGCAAGCCTCGTTGTACACCTGAACGCCGCGCAGGAGCGCATGAAAGTCGCCATCGCGCAGATGTTCTCCCTGTTCTACGCGGTATAGCAGAACGTCGCGGTCGAGAACCGGAAATGCCGCGTAACCGACTTCGACATACTCGTCGATCGTCTTGGTAGGATCGAGCGGCGGGTATGGGAGAGAGGGACCAGCAGGAAAATGGAAGGCGGGGGAGAGAACATGCGTAGGGACAGACGCTGAAGCTAGTGGAACGGGCGGCGAGGAGGCGACTGATGTCTCCTGGGATGGCTGAGGTCGCGGCTGAGGTCGTTGGCCCGATGGGATCGGAGCAGGGCGTTGGGGCAGTTGATTCTGGCGCAATGCGGACAAGCGCCTATGATCAAGTCAGTTCCCGCATATACAGAGCTGCCGCCTCGTACGCACTTGCCGCTAGCCGGCCCTCGCTTCCTCGGTGGAGCATCATACGTGCATAACAGCCCAGTCTTGATGCAGCGGGCACAAGCTTGGCCAGTCGTCTTGTGTGCAAGGAGCGAGGGACACTGCGGTCGATGTCAGAGCGATCCTGGCGCATATACGACCATCACGCACCTTCAGCTTACGAATCCTGCACGCATCGCAGGCGCGCTCTGAAGTGGAGCTCGTGTTCCTGTGCGCAATGTCCTGCGCGGGGGGCATGTTCTGGGTGGCCGAGGTCGGTACTCTAGCAGAGACGACTCCAGTGCGCGTATGAACAAGGACGGGGTGAGCAGAGCGCAGAGAGGAGACCGTTGGGGGGCCGCGTTCGTGTTGGCAGCGAATTGCGTCAATATACGATGTCGGTGGGGTGGGAAAGAAGCAACCGCAAGCGGTCGCCCCTGGATGGGCGTTAAGAGCCTTCTTCTCTTCTCCGCATAAGCAGAGGACGGATAGATGCGGTCAGGGTCAGTGGACCCCAACCAATCACGCAACGCATTACGCGAGCAGGAACGCATATATTGTTTGTTGATATCCTTCCGGATATGGTAACTAGGTAGCAAGAAGAAGAGTGGTAATGAAAAAGAAGCGATTAGAAACGAAGATGCAATAAGAATGAGAACTAATGAAATCGAACAGGAGAAACAGAATAGAACCGAAGCATGAACTCTAAACTAAAGGACACCAATAGAGGAAACCCTGAAGCCGGGGCGATACACACCGGTATACAATGCACCGAGCAGGAGGTGGGCGAGCTCGGCCCGGCAGGTAGACAGAAAGCCCATGCAGGGCTTGGAAACATCCACGTCTCCACGGCGCTTGCTCGAATCTGCCTTGACGGCAGAGAGGAAAGTGGCCGTAGGGGAGGAGGGTGCCGAGGGGAGGGTAGCCGTGGAGGGAGGGGACGGAAGCCCCAAGACAGGAGAGGGGGGTTGCTCCCCTCCAGCGTTCGCGCTCGATCCCGTCGTCGTTTCGACGAGGGAGAGGAGCGATGC
>KV423938.1:249688-262145 GCA_001632435.1 Calocera cornea HHB12733 | reverse complement strand
ATACGCGTCGTCGAGCTCTCTGCGCTCGAAGCCGTCGTTGGACGCTTGAAGGACAGTCGGGGGCGATGGTGCGTGCTTGATCGCGTCGAGCTTCATCACTCTGCGCGTGATGCAGATAGTGAGCTCGACGTGTAGCCTGTAGAATAGTCAGTTATAGATACTTCAATAAAATGAGATGCAAGAATGAAAGCGCGCGCGCGTCAGCAGCAGCAGCAACAACAACAACAACAGCAGCAACAACGACAACGACAACGACAACAGCAACGACAGCAAGCAGAGGCCCTCCAGAAGGAGGTCCTTGCCGTGCTCGAGCTCGTCGTCGAGCTCGTCGTTCTCCAAGCTGCCGTAGCAGCGCGCGAGACGAAGCCGAAGCCGAAGCCGAAGCCGAAGAGGACGAAGAGGAAGAAGACGACGAGGAGGAAGAGGAAGAAGAGGAAGAAGACGAAGAGGACGAAGACGAAGACGTACGAAGTCGTATACATCGCCCGTGAGCCCTGGGAAGAGTGGTGTACTAGTGGAAACTGTTAAAGTTAGTTAGTAAGTTCGTTAGTTAGTTCGTGAATGAAACAAACTAACCCATTACAAAGAGAATTCATTACAAAAGGCCCTTTAGGCCATCTGAACTCCCCCCTCCCCCTCCCCCGCTCCCACTCCCCCCTCCCCTCCTCCCGCCCTAAGGCGGCGAATCTTCTGCTGGATCGCCTGCAGGCGATCCAGCGTAACGTCGAGCGCCGCGAGGACGCGATTGGCTGCCTCGAGCAGCGCAGCGAGGCCGAGCACTGCACGCGTGCAGTGCCCGAGCGTCAAGGCACCCCAGATAGACTGGGGTGCGTTAGTCACGCCGCGCAAGGTAAGGGAAAACTTACCTTGAGGGCGGCGACGGCGGCGGACATGGTGGTAGTGGTGGTGGTGGTGGTGGTGGTGCGGCTGCGGCTGCGGCTGGGGACGGGGCTGGGGCGGGAGGGAGTGGGAGTGGGAGTGGCCGTGGCCGTGTGGGTGTGGGTGTGGGTGTGGGTGTGGGCGGCCGTGCGAGTGCGAGTGCGAGTGCGAGTGCGGGTGCGGGTGCGGGTGCGGGTGCGGGTATGGGCGAAGACGAGGACGAGGATGAGGGCGAGGACGAGGGCGAGGGCGAGGGAGAGTGCGAGGGAGAGGGAGGGCGAGCAGGCGAGGACGGGGGAGGTGAGCTCGGGCGTCGCGAGCGCTTGAGCTCGCGACGATCGAAAGACGACTCGTTGACCTCCATCTGGAGGGCAACGAGCGCCTAACGCAACGTTGTTGATGCTCGTTGCCCTCCAGATGGAGGTCAACGAGCACCGAGGAAGGGAAACGGGGGGGACGGGCACGCACGAGCAAGCAGCGCAATCGCCTTTATTGCCGTAGACTACTTTACAGAGTATTAGAAAGTATCTATCTGAGAGTCTAGTTAGTGATATGTAAGCGAAAAGGTAACAAATGAACTCACTGAGAATGAAACCGAATCACGCCAGCGCCCTGTCCATCTCTGCCAGCATCCTGGCCGATTCCCTCGTCTCCTGCTCAATACGCTTCTCCCACTCAGCAGCCTCCTTGGCCTGCTCATCCCTCCGAGCCTTGAGGCGGTCGAGCACGGCGCGCGCAGCCTCCTTGTCCTTGAGGAGGTTGATCTTGCGGGGTGCGGGTGCGGGTGCGGGTGCGGGTGCGGGTGCGGGCTCGGGCTCGGGCTCGGGCTTGGGCTTGGGCGGGGCGACGACGGCGGGCGCGAGGTGCGGCTCGTCGAAGAACGACGGGGTGGGGGAGAGCGGGCGCAGGGGAGAGGGAGGGCGAGGAGGCGTTGTGGGCGCCCTGAAGAGGGGCTCGGGCGAGGCGCGGTTGAGGTCGAACTCGGGCACTGGGCCTGGGTCCTTCGCAGGGACGCGCCAGGGGCTCCACACCGGCGAGAGAGGGCGGTCGGGCAGCGGCGCGGGCTTGGGCTTCTCCAGGTAGCCCAGGGCCTGCAGGTCCCTGACCCAGTTGTCGTAGTGCGGCTGGGGAGCCGGCGCAGGCGTCGCTGCCCTCCCCAAGTCGAAATCGATGTCGATTTCGAGCTCGGGATCGAACAACACGGGGGAGTACGCCCTCGGCTGCTGCTGCTGTTGCTGTTGCTGCTGCTGTTGCTGTTGCTGCTGTTGCGGCTGTTGCGGCTGTTGCTGCTGTTGCTGCTGTTGCTGCTGTTGCGGCTGTTGCGGCTGCTGCGGCTGCTGCGGCTGCTGTTGCTGCTGCTGCTGCTGCTGCTGCTGGGGCTGCTGCTGCTGCTGGGGCTGGGGCGGGAGAGGGAGAGGGAGAGGGAGAGGGCGTTGCTGAGGCTGAGGCTGAGGCTGAGGCTGCGTCTGAGGAAGCTGGCGAGGTGCGACGCCGAGCTCGTCCTCGAGCTTCTTCTGCATCTCTGGCCAGGGAAGATGCCCTGCCAGTCCCTCGGGAACCCCTCCGTAGGCACGGTAGCCTTGACGAACCTCTGGGCGTGCGATGCCCGGGAGGACGGCTGAGGTCGAGCCGCTCGTCGACGCGAGTGCGGGGCTGGGCGGCGCGCTGGTGCGGTACTGGGCGGCGCGCTTGAGCTCGTCGTATCGCTGCCGCTTCCAGGCAGGGGCGTACGGATCGGCTTTGTAGGCCGTCTCGAAGTTGCTGACGGCCTTCTTGCGCCGCTTCGCGCTGAGCCGCTTGCTCGTGCGCTGCTGCGTTGCCGTCTTCGCCTCGTGCGAGATGGCGTTGGCCTCGACGACTTGCTTGGGGAGTTGCCCGGCGAGCTTCTCGGCAGCGTGGGCGCGCTGCTTCTTCACCCAGAGCAGGGTGAAGTTCTCGTCCTTCCACCCTGCGATCGCGCCTGGATCGTCGGCGACGTGCTCGCGGCGTACGGGGCGGAGGATGGGCACGCCGTGCCAGAGGAGTGTGCGGTGCTTGCCGGTCTCGTCGACTTCGCCCTGCTCGAGGAGGATGCCGACAAAGTTGCGTACGGCGGGGAGGGTGCGGAGGTCGAAGGGGCGCCAGGTCGCGTGCATGTACAGCAAGCTGTACATGCCGATGAGCTCGCGGACCTTGGCTTGGGCGCGCAGCCAGTAGATCCGCGCGTGCCAGTATGGCATCGCGTGGAAGAGGTCGGTCTTCTCCTGGGAGAAGTTGCCGCCCCAGCGCTTGGAGAGGTCGCCGTAGAGCTGGCGGTGCGGGTGTGCTTCGGGGAGGCGGGCGACCAAGGCGCGGATGCGCTCGGAGTAGTCGTCGTGGGCGTCGCAGAGCGTCTTCGCCCACCAGGCGTTGATGAAGCCGGCCGTGCTCTGGCAGATGTCGTTGAGCAGGCGCGAGAGCCTGACGTGCTCGGCGTTGGGCACTTCTCCGTCCCAGAGGTCGTCGTTCGGCTGGCGAAACCTGCCAGTGACGAACGGCGACCACCAGACGAGGCGGAGCGGCGCCCACCAGACCATGGCGTTGGTCGGATCGCTGGGCGGGCCGGGGCAGTATCCGCGATGAGGATACCGCTCGTCGTACGGCCGCGGGTAGACGGTCGGGTCGAGGGGACCGCGCGCCCACAGGTTGCGCATATTCTCCGACTTGACGAAGGGGACGTCGCCGTCGTCGAGGTCGCTCTGGCCGAGGTACCAGGCCTTGAAGCGCGCCTGGAAGTCGCTCCAGTGCTGCCTGAGCTCGAGGTCGGTCGAGTTGGCGATGAGGAGGGCGGGGTCCTCGATCTGCAGCGCGGCGTACTGCTCGACGCTGTATCGGTCCGCTGGGAGCAGGCTTGCGCTGCGTCGGAGGAGGGTCGGCTCGTCGGCAAAGCGATGCACCATGTCGCGTGCGAAGCGCTCGTAGAGCGTCAGATGTCGATGGCCGGTGAAGTTGGGCCTTGGTGCATCTGTGGATGAGTTAGTTTGTTGTATTAGATAGTAATGCAACTAAATACTGACCTGGCTTCCACTTGTACTTGGTTTTTACCATGGGCAGGCCGTACTGCGCTGCCCATTCCTCATCGTATCCCTCGGCATCTCTGGGAGCGTCCCGATACCCTGTTTCGAACGTGGCGGTAGGCATCGTTCTACGTATAGTTAGTAAATTACATCGTGCATACAGCAAAACATTCAGTGCTTACCTGCACTATTTCCCGCGCTAAGCACGCTCCAAACCCCCGCCGATCGCCGGTCGTATTGTCGAAGTCTGTGCGGTTGCGCACGCCGAGGCCGAAACGCGTACGAATATCTCTACGAGGACTTATGCGCGTGCCTCTGTCTCTATATCTTCTCGACGGCCTTTCTTGGAGGCGTTCGGTGTGGATTCGCCCTCCTGATGGAGGTCAAAAGCGCACACCGACCGGGACGGCACGTCTCGAGGGCGGAAGGCGGGGGGGTCGACAGTGGTCGAAAGTACCCCTCCTGCTTGACGCCGAGGCCCTCCAGATGGAGGTCCTCAGGCGGGAGGGGGCGGCGGTGAGGGCGGCGATGGCGGGCGAGCGGGCGGGGGCAGAGGCAGCGGCGGAGGCGGGGACGGGGGCGGAGGCGGCGGCGGGCAGGGCGGCGGCGGCGAGGACGACGACGGCGGCAGCGAGCACGCCGGTGGTGGTCAAGACGAGGATGGGGAGAGAGGGCCCAGGGGACTTAGACGCGCGACGTCCCCTGGGCCGGAGGCAAATCAGCTCCTTTCGGGAGCTGATTGCTCGACGCGCGCGAGCGGGTGCTGATTTTCAGCACGGAAGCGGATGGATGCAAATCAGCACCCAATCAGCCGCTTCCGTGCATCAGCCGCTTAGGCGCTGATTGGCTGCTATTGAGCGCTTAAGGCGCTCAATAGTGGACCCTACTCCGCGTCCAGTGTGAGGGACAGCCGCACGTGATCGGGAAGTTCGGTCAGGGACCTTATGCGGTGTATATAGCTTGGTGTGGGCGCATTTCCATCAGGTTGACTGCTGCTCCACCTGGAAGAACCGCCTGCGAAATTATAATCCGAGAGTTTGAGAATGTTCACGTGGTCTTACAAAGTTTCAGCAGCTAAGAAGTTCTACTGTACTCCTCCGATAGTACCTCGTTGATTCCCGGCAACTGTTACTGGTGCGTTTCAAGTTGGATATGGTTCGTGCGCCCCTTACTAACGTTACGAGTGACAAACGACGGGAACGCAGCCTCGTACGGAATTTACTTGAGAGTCATAAATCAGATGTTCTCTCCTGATTCGATGAGATCGATGACGCATTTTATTTGCTGCCGTTCTCACGGCACTCCCCGAAGGTCACGTGCCAAAACTAGGCATGCTCGTGTGTTCCCAGGCATCTTGCCTTCGGCTCCGAACACATCTTCAATCCAACAAAGGCGTCTCATTATCATCCTCCTTTACAACATCAACGATAAGTTGTCAAAGCCGTCAATACCATCGCGCAGCTAGTACTCGCTGCCCTCCTCGTTGCGCGCCATAACGCTTATGGCGCCCCCGGCAATCTTGCTGAAGCCTTTTTTGATGCCTTTGCCGATCTTCTTGAAGAAGCTCTTGAAGCTACGCTCGTCGAGCTCGATCTCCTCGCCTGTCGCCAGGTCGCGGAGAAGGAGGACATTATCGTCTTTGGTGGACTCGAAATCGCGCAGGACCAGCTCGTATTCACCGACGTTCTCGTCACCTCTGCGATGAATCTTGCTGGCGACGTTCATGCCAAACTTTGCCACCTTCATTCCGACTTTGGCGTACTTGTCGATCTTTTCGAGACCCTTCTCTACCTTCGTGAGACCCTTGCCGACTTTCTTGACGAAGTTCTTGCTTTTCGCAACGGCGCTCTTGAAGCTACGGTTGTCAAGATCGGATGGCTCATCGTCTCCAAGATCGCGAAGCACAGCAACATTTTGTTCTGAGATATCGCTATCGTAGAATGGTTCGGCGTCTCTTGGATCCTGATAATCCCTGATCTGGGTGAACACGATCGCCTGTTGAGGGCTTCGAGCAGCGAGGTCGAGATCGCTTTCGTCAAGGTCCCGGATCTGGCCGACAAAGTTCGCAGTCTGGGGATCCCGAGCAGAGAGGCCCAGATCACCTTCGTCAATATCTCGGATCTGGCCAATAAAATTGGCAGTCTGGGGGTTCCGAGCAGCGAGGTCCAGATCGCCTACATCGTAGCTTCGGATCTGGCCAAAGAAGTTCGCAGTTTGGGGACTGCGAGCAGCGAGGTTGACATCGTCCTCTTCGTAGCTTCGGATCTGGCCTACAAAGTTTGCGGTCTGGGGATCGCGAGCAGCGAAGGCGAGATCTTTGTCGTCGTCGCTTCGTACGCTGACGGACAGCAGCTGCTGCTGCGGATCTCTAGCAGCGAGCTCTAGACCATTTCCTCTGAGCGATGGGACAGGAGCGGCGAGGGTGCTAATGGAAGTGAGGGTGGACACGAGAAGCGTAGAGTAGAGAAGCTGCATGGCGGGCGGTGAAAGGTACTGGTGATGATTTGGTGGTGGAGCGTATAAGGGTCGAATTTGGGGTGACCAGCACTTCCGTGGGAAAGGTATGTGTGTGAAGGGACTAGAGAGTAAGAGGACCAGCCTGACGAATAATGACCCATAATGTTCCACTTTTATACTCATGACCGGGCTGCGGTTGAGGTGCGAAGCTACCTCGCTGCTTCTTGCCTGACCGTCCAGATTAGTGACGAAGTAGAAACCGCAGTAGCCAGAAGCTGATAGACATGCGACACCGGGCGAGCTGAACTAAGGCCAGGAGCATCATGGCAATGCAAGTTTGAACACTACCGTGAGAAACCGAAATACCCAGTATTTGGCCAAAGTTGCCGTTTAGGCAATGCTCACGAGAGTCGCAACTTGTCTGGACACGTTGGATAAGCGTGGCGGGACGCAGCCACAAGTGGTCAGAATTAATCGCACGGCAATAGTAACCTTGAGGAGTTGATGTCTCAGCGGTGATTTGCATTGCCCTCATCGTGATGATGGGGGATTACCTCACGTGATCAGGAACTTCTTCGGTGAGGGACCCTGTACTGTGCCAGCTCACGGTCCTAATGTCAAGGACCCTAGAGAGGGGTTTCCGGACATGACCCGAATGTGGCTGGGGAGGTCACAGCCACAGGGCCGTGCTGCAGCGATCCGTTAGCCAGTGGAAAAATGGGCTGGGGGCCACGGAAATGCAGGGCCCCTATAATAAAAGCAGCATTGCTGCAGCCCTGCAATCACATAATTCTATTATTCTACTTGTATATTAGATACTGCTATTGTGTTTAGGACCCCTCTGGCATGATTGAGGCAAAAAATAAAAGATATTTAACCGTGGGAAGGCCTCTATTTTCTCAAAACATGTGCTACTACATTGCTGCAGCCCTGCTGTACTGCCTTTCAATGCTTATATCAGTGCTATTGCATTGGAAATCATCAGTCAGAGGTCCAAATATCTTTTCCAGATAGATTTGATTAGGTAGAAATGTGTTGCACATGCTTCTATAGTAGGAGTATGTATGCCTTGTTAGGCCCTATAGTACCCTGAATAGCAAATGAGTTATATAATATTAATGGCTGTATGGATTGACTTGCTACTTGAGAGGAATCATGTTTAGACATATATAAAGCAGATTTGAGAAATTGAGAAAGATATATAAGTAGGAAGTGATTGCTTATAAACAGACAGATGATACTATAGTAAAGGGTACAATTTGTTGTTGCTTTTAATGTTGGCCATATACCCAAAACTTTCCAACTTATGAAAGTCCACAAATTTTGAATGGCAGACTGGGTACTATATGGACAGTATGTACACCAATTTCCAGCCAATTTGAATGAGGCATAATGTTTGTAGAAATAGACTAAGGATACACTATATTCTCAGCTAAACCCTACTCCCAAATGAGCAGCAAAGTGGCACCTTCCCCCAGCTTGAAGCACTCTATGGCTTTGGGGAATGATTAAGAAGATACCAGGGCACATTCCCATTCATTTTACAAGCAAAAAGAAGGTGATTTGGCCCAGAAAAGGGGGTACAGCACCATTTTTGCGGCTGTGCAGTGGCATAAGTAGGTTTTCTATTACTAGATCTGCTAAGTAGAGCTTGCAGGAGCATATGTGAGGCTCTGTTTAGTATAAAGACTACTTGGACAATATGTACAATGAGCTAATTTAGACTGAAAAGGGGCTACAGCCGGGGGTACAACACAGTTGTGCTGTACCCCCCCCTTCAAGGACATTGGGGTCGACGCAGGAAATACCCCTCCGGGGGGGTCCCTGGTTTTTAGGACGGCTTGGTGTACTGTGCACCGTTGTGTGGGAGCTTTTTGTCAGGCTGACTGTTATCCAGTCCTAAAATAACTGCCTCGGGACGAATGATCGGGGAGGTCGGAAAATTTCACGTGTCCTCAAGAAGTCTCAGATCAAGAGGGGCTTCCTTCCCATCGGTACATGTAACGATCTGGGGGCCGCGAACTCCTATGGAAGGCACCGGGGAGAGTCATACATGCAGAACACCGTTTTCCATCCGCCCAAGCGGCGAGTCCTGGGGATTGTAACGTATGCCATGTGTAATCTCATTCGCACTGCACTTGTGTGTGACTACTTTACTAGTGCGTTACACGTGTACCGAGGCTCGACTTAGTCAAGATCCTCGAGGCTCGCGGCATTCCGCTCTTCGAGGTCAACGTCCCTCATGTCAATCACAATCTCGGCACCATCTTCATCACGGAGAACCAGATGCGCCGCCTTGCTGAGGCTATGACCGACCTTCTTGATGAAGCTCTTGAAGTTGCGTTCGTCGAGTTCCATCTCCTCATCTGTGGCAAGGTCGCGGAGAACAAGCACATCGTTATCTTCGTCTTCATCGACGCTGCGGAGGACAAGCTCGTACTCGATATCGCCTTCTTTGTCCCTGCGATGCACAGAGTTGGCGATATTGATACCGGCCTGTGCAACCTTCATCCCAATTTGCGCGTACTTGTCGACTTTCTGAAGTCCGGTTTGGAGCTTGCCGAGACCCTTGCCGATCTTCTTAACGAGCGTTTTGCCCTTTGAGACGAAGTTCTTGAAACCACGCTCCTCAAGGTCGTCATCGTCGTTCAGGCTGCGGTACGCGAAGGCATCCTGAGATGCGGGTCCGTCGAGGATGTCCCTGACGTTGAGCTGAACGTCGGATGCTTTCGGGGCAGGAAGAGGGGCGGCGGAGACGAGGGAAGTGGCGAGAGCCGAGACGACAAGAATAGAGTAGATGAGCTGCATTGTTGCGGATGAGATTGCTTGAAGATAAGTTTGGGATTTCGATGTGACTCGAGTATCGGAGTGACCAGCACAAGTGGAGATGCGGAGATGTGGGAGAGGGAACCAGCCTGCTCAGTACAGAACCCAGAGACAGGTCGTTATAACCACTTCAAGGACCAGCGTCACGGTCGCATCTGACCACATAACCAGTCCAACAGGGAACAAGCTTCGCCATGATGAGTCGCACGTTATTATGTAAGCAATTATTTGCCGATGTACTGCATCAAGTAACCAATTCATATGATAGGGTTTCGCACTGGAGTCGTTCGTTTTGAGGCTGCGGGTCGTACTGTACAGCCGTGAGCTGCAGGTTGCGGCCCGTTTCAATGATACTGACAGGCTATAATGGTGAATAGAATCGCTATTCTCAATGAAGACGCTCTAACTTACTTACAGCCTGAGCTCAGTAAGGCGGCGTTGCTTGAGGCGCACCGGTCGGGGCGAAGCTTCAGGGTTCAGTGGTCAGATTTGGATGTCGACGCTGGGCGGCTTCGAGTCAGCGTGTCATTGTGGCGTGTGCACGAGCCAGTGTTGTCTCGGCTTCTGCGTCCCGTGAAACACTTCCGTTCGACCCGGGTGGGTTGTCCCTGTTTTCCTTTCCGGCGGTCATTGCGTCTGCAGTGCCTCAAGAACAGAGGGATATCCAGCCTTGTATAGAGCGGAGCGCACAATAGTACTTTACCTCTGGTCGAAACTATGTGATGTTCGGCTACCACAGATGCCCAGGCCCGTCAGGGCCCTTCAGCTATCTTAGAAACACGCCATGGCAGGGCAAAGTAATCTGAATTCCAGAGCGAACAGGGTGTTTAAGCTATGTGCATGAAAACATGTCAAGTATACTCCCTGCGAATAGACGTTAACTGAAGGAATACATCGGAAGTTCTAGCACGTTCGGGCCGCTCAAATGCCTGCGACGAACACTCCCTGCTCCCTTCCGGGCAGCTTTGATCGCAAGGCAGGGCCTATCGCAGGTTCTCGCTGGAGTAGTAACCAGGATGGCATTTCGAAGTTGCAAAGATATGACACTGTGGGCACCTGATGAGGCTCAAACCGCAATGTACTGGATCATAGACTGCGTATGTACATCCAGGAAAAACACTCTCGCTAGGTAACGATGGACTTAGTCAAGCTCCTCCAGGTTCTCGGAGTAGTCCCGTGCCCAGTACATCTCATCATCATCGAAATCCCTCGGCACAAAGCGGCCGCTGCGGAAACCGCCCATTTCGGACGCGAGGAGAGTATCCTCCTTCTGAAGGCTCTGCTCTTCGTGCAGTATCTGATCTTCAGTGTGCTCGATGCGACGGTCTTCGCGCTCCACGCCACCTAGAGCGCCACCAGCGCTGTGACGGCGAGAACCCTCGCGCTCGCGGCTCAGGCCGTGACGGAGAGAGCCGTGCTCCTTCTCGCCCAAACGCTCGTGCGAGAGCTTGTTCCCTTTCTCATGCAGACGTTCGCCGGAGAGCTTGTGAACCTTCTCGCGCAGAGGCACGTGCGAGAGCCTGTGCTCTGCGCTGTGAGTGCTAGCCTTAGACACGGGGCGAGTCGCATGCTGGGATGCAGCCTTGACTGAGTGCTTGGTTGCAGCCTTGACCGAGTGTTTAGCTGCAGCGTTGACCGAGTGCTTGGCTGCAGACTTTACAGCCTCCCTATGGAGCTCCTTCTTGACAGCTTTCTTAACCGCTGTCTTGATCGCCGCCTTAACAGCTGCCTTCTTGGCAGCCTTCTTCACAGCAGACTGGGGCCTCGCAGCGGTCTTGACAGCGGCCTTCTTGACGGCAGCCTTAGTCGTGGGCTTCTTCAGCGCGGTCTTGGGTGTCTTAGGTGTCTTGGGCGTAGTAGGCGTCTTAGGGGAAGCCTTCTTGGAAGCAGGCTTTGCGACCGCCTTCTTAGCGCCAGTCTTCTTCGCGACCGCCTTGGTGGCAGTCTTCTTGGCAACCTTCTTCGCGGTAGGCTTGGTGACAGCCTTCTTCGCAGCGGGCTTAGCACCAGCTTTCTTGGCGGCGGTCTTCGGAGTCTTCGGCGTCTTAGGCGTCGTAGGCGTCTTGGGAGTCTTGACACCGGCCTTCTTCGCTCCGCTCTTCTTTGCAGCAGCAGCGAGCTTCTTGAGGGTGCTGATCGCAGACTTGGGCTTGCTCAGCTTGGACGCGGTCTTGGGCGTCTTCACGCTCGGGGTCTTGGGGGTCTTCGCCGTCTTGGGAGTCTTCGCGGTCTTAGGGGTGGACAGCTTAGAGCCCGTCTTAGGCGTCTTGACACTCGGGGTCTTAGACGTCTTCGCGGACCTCAGGCTGGACGTCTTGGGGGTCTTGAGCGCCGTCTTAGGGGTCTTGAGAGCCGTCTTGGGAGTCTTGCTTGAAGACAGAGCAGAGTGAGGTGTCGTGGGCGTGCGCCTGCCGGAGCTCAGCGCGCTGTGCCCGGTGAGCGGAGTGCGGCCAGTGGAGAGAGCAGAGTGGCCGGAGGTGAGCGCGGCCTTGCTGCTCTTGGAGAGGGCACCGGTCTTGATGGGCGCGAGGGAGGGGCGCTTCTTTTCGGCAGTGACGGCATTCTCAAGGCGGTGGACGCTGTGGAGCTCGTGCTTGATGTCGTGCTTGAGGTCCGTGAGCTCGGCCTTCTGCTGCTTGAGCGTCTTGATCTCGCTCTTGAGCGACTTGCTCAGGCCGGCGGTGGCGGCCTTCGGGACGGCCTTCTCGGCGACGTGGGCGGAGGGGGCACGCTCGCTGCTTTCAACCCTGGGAGAGGTCACAGCCTTCTCGGTCCGAGTGTTGGAGATGGGCCTGGCCTCAGCCTTGGGGACGGTGACTGCAAGCTTGGCTGAAAAGAAGATGAGTATTAATGCAGAAGCAGAGTAGCACGAGACTAACAAGAGGAAGAAGAGCTGGAGGCGGGTGCAGCCAGAGCGGCAGTGGCGCCGAGGGCAAGGAGAAGGGCAACGCGGGTGGAAGGCATGATGATGTAAGGGGCTGGTGATGGAAAGGGAGTAGGGTCCGAAAGGGGTTGGTGCAGGGAGAAGAGTGAAGGAGAGATGTGACCTGCACGAGAGTAGGAGTGAATGTAAGAGGGCCAGCCTGCCGAGAAGAATGTCCACTGGCGGGCGCCTTTATAGTCGCCGGTGAGAGCCAAGCAAAGGGGCCCGTACTGATCTTCGGAAGCATGAAGTTGCGTGATGCAGCTGTGTCAGTCGAGAAGGGGCTTTTTCGTCCATCGGAGACGGGGCGAGGGAGGAAAGAGTCACTGGAGGGTGG
>KV423938.1:228532-249588 GCA_001632435.1 Calocera cornea HHB12733 | reverse complement strand
TTCGCCCCGCGTTTTGCCACCAACTGCGTTTCAGTGCAATGCAATCAAGACAGGAGCTCGGGGAGGAGTCGGCTAT
This sequence comes from Calocera cornea HHB12733, assembly GCA_001632435.1. Taxonomy (NCBI): domain Eukaryota; kingdom Fungi; phylum Basidiomycota; class Dacrymycetes; order Dacrymycetales; family Dacrymycetaceae; genus Calocera; species Calocera cornea. The sequence goes on along the minus strand of KV423938.1, from coordinate 249,512 downwards.
GATAACCGGTGCAGGGATGGAAAGGCACACGACCTCACGATATGAAGGCACGACGCTATATTGCGAGCTCATGTTTGGGTGTTTGGGTCGACCCTGAAGGTATCCTCCGCCCGCCGCACGTTGTCGTGTTGTCGTGCCATAGACATAGTGTCATTCTAGTGTCGGAGCTAATTCTTGTCGGTTTCCACCATTCCAGAATGTCGAAAGGAGTCATTGATACTTCCGATGCCAAGGAGCCCTGTGCTTCGTTCGTATGGTGGGAAGGATGATGCCGTCGGCCAGGGCATCGCCATCCGGGGTGTCCACGCGAGGTGAAACGCGCCGAAAGACCCCTTAACACCGGCGCGGGCATCGCTCCTCGTGCATTTCTCCATTCTAGGCTGTGGAGTGACTCGCATTGAAGTGGGTGTTCAGCATGCGGCGAGGCTAACAGAAGTGGGAGGTGATGACTTGACCCGCTGCGAGGTGACTAGCTGTCGACATGGCTTTGTTGCGATCCATCGTCGTCGGACGTAAACAAAGGAGCTCACACGACGCGTCGCCCTGCCCTGCCCTATGAGTGGCGGTGTAAGGGCCAAACGGCGGAGGCATTATTTTGCCCTTGCCTCTCGTGCAGCATTGGACGAGCAGCAGTAACCCAGCGCCTACTAACTCGTTCATTCATCGCAGCAACACCTTCCTAGTATCGCCTTCGTTGTCGAACTACGGGAACCAAAATGGCAGCTACCTGGATCCGCCCGCCTACACGACCTACGGAAATCGACACACTGGTCGAGGGTGTTGGTACGCCCGCTCCTTCTCGTGGTCTCCGATGGACGTGGCTGACGCGGCGCAGACCGGTACAACCCTTCGAACGTGCAATACCTGGAGGACTACCTGTACCAGCAGACGCGGGAACGTCAGTACGACTGCCTGGCTAACCTAGCAATCTTGAAGCTGTGCGTACTACCTCCCATCTCCCATCCCATCCCCCCCCATCTCCCATCGAGGTTTCCCGGGCTCTCGTAATCCAGCTGACAATGCTCGTGCAGGTACCAGTTCAACCCTGACTTGTACAACTCGGACGTGGTGATCAACATTCTGCTCAAGGCCCTGACTGCTGCCCCCGGGCCAGACTTCAGCCTCTGCCTCGCGCTGATCGGGGACCGCTCTGTGCGCCCCGTTACCCGCCCGGTGTCCAACACGGCCACTGACTACTTCACCGTTCATCAGCCGTACCAGACCACAGACGAGCCCGACCCGCTCATCCCCCTCCTGCCCGAGCTGACCAAGCTCAGCGAGCTCCTCATGACCTGCCGGTTCCCCCAGTTCTGGAGCACATATCGGAGCGAGGAGCTCGCCCCGCTGAGGGATAACTACACGGTCGAGTCGGTCGGGTTCGAGGATGCCGTTCGGGAGGTCGCTATCCGCGCTGTGAGGCAAGCCTTCCGGAGGATAGGGGCGAAACGGTTAGGGAGCTACCTAGACCTGGAGGGTGCGTGCTTTTCCCCACCGCCCGAATAATTATTGAGCGCTGGTTTAGGAACTGAACTCGAGGAGTATGTACACGAGCAAGGCTGGGAGATCGACGGAAGCAATGTAGTCGTCCCACCAAACGCAGACAATGTCGTTCGGTCGACAGTGCAGAGCGAGGAGATCAAGCTGCCGCGTATGTACACTCTTTTCAAGATTGTACATTTTCAGAAGTGCTCATCCCGCGAACAGAGCTTGCCAAAATCATCGCTCACGCGCAGATGCCGTGAGTGGGCTCGTGCCGATAAGTGGGGTCGGGTAGGCGTTTTTTTACCCCTTCTTATGTCGCCCGCGGTCCGCGGTTCCCAGGACACGGGCCTGCACTGTATGCTATCATCGACATTGTAGAATATGATGATGGTTCATACACACTTGCCTGATATAGGAATGCTTCCCTCCTGATTTGGAATGTGAATTGAACGCGGCGGTCCCTGACATCGAAGAGTGCCAAGCACCGCCCTCTGTTGCCGATGCACGTCCACGGCGACCGCCAGCAGAGTTGCATACATCCTGCCACCCTCTAGACGCGTTCTGCTAGACTGCTGTAACCTGTCGCCTCCCTCGTAGGTGCAATACCCTGTTCAGTGCACCATGGCCGCCCCTCCCCGGGATCCCCACGCGATCCCCATCACCTCCGTCTCCTCCTCCACAAACCAGATCGTCGACGCGCACGGCCGGCAGCGCTTCTTCCGCGGCCTCAACGTCGTGTACAAGGTCGCGCCCTTCATCCCCCTGATCGACAGGTTCGACCCCCACCTGTCTTTCAACATCGACGACCTGCGCGTGTGGAACTCGCTCAACCTCAACGTCGTCAGGCTCAACATCCCCTGGGCGGGCGTCGAGCCGGAGAGGGACAAGTACGATGAGGAGTATATCTTGAAAGTGAGAGAGCTGGTGCGGCTGTGCGCTAAGGAGGGTGTCTGGGTTGTGCTCGATGCGCACCAGGACATCTACTCTGAGCGGTTCTGCGGGAATGGGGTGCGGTCTCCGCCCGTCCACACATATGTGCGGTCATTGACGGGACTACAGATGCCAGAATGGAGCATCACCAGAGACGAAGGGTACTTTGGCACCTGGGCCTTCCCTCGACCCATAAAACCGTGGCCCGCGCAGTACGGCCCCGACTGTACGTCGCCCTTGCACCGTCGCATTTCCCCATCTGATGAGGTTGATCAACAGCCAAGTTCCCGCTGATTGGAACACCTGCGATCAAGGAGTATGATCTGACTGGGGAGAACTGGGGTCCGGTGAGCGGTTATGCTTGTTGCAGATCCGAGGGATGCTAACATGCGGCCTAGTTCTACGCCAGCGATGCTTGCACTCGGGCGTTCTGGGGCTTGTACACGGTGTGCCTATTCACTCATGAAATGAGAGTACAGCACTGACGTATCTACAGAACCAAAATGGGATACGCGATCACTTTGTCGAGTCTTGGAGACGGGTAGCCGTCGCGATGAAGGACGAGCCGAACCTGCTTGGATACAGTACGTCCTGAACCCGGAGCACTCCAGCCCAGACTGACACAAACCACAGCAATCGTGAACGAGCCCGCCGTCTCCGCGCGCACCTTCCTGCGCTGGCCGTACAACTTCTTCTTCAACAAGGTTGCAACTGAGCGTGGCCACCTGCTCGACATGTACGACGCGGTGACAGCCGCGATCCGTACCGCCGACCCAGAGCACCTGATCTTCTTCGAGCCCGCATGCGGCAACTCCGGCGGGCACTTCCCGCGTCCGCCTGGGTGCCCGCCGGTGAAGGGCGAGAGCAAACAGGAGCGGGAGAAGAGGGTGGAGGTGGCGAAGAGCAAGAGCGTGCTTAGTTGGCACTATTATCCCACGCCGCTGGAGCCGGATACGTGGGTCGCCGTGTTCAAGAGGAGGGATGGGCAGGTCAGGAAGCTCGGCTGTGGGGCTATGGTGCGTCTATTCCACTGCTTGTCGTGTGGACGTCGCTCACCTGAATGCTTTAGTTGACCGAGTTCGACACTGGCTTTGATGATGGAAGTTAGTCCCATCCGTTGTCATGACTGATACGTGCTCATAATACGCGCAGAGAAACACGACCACGTTCTCGGCACATTCGAGGCATGCGATCGCCATCTCATCTCGTGGATAGGCTGGCAGTACAAGAGTAAGTCCTGTCCCTATTCCTACTACGGAGCCAGTAACCGTGTCTGACCAAGGCATGCCTGCCCATGTAGAGTACTTCCATGGTAAGCATGCGTCCATCTATTCTTTAAATTCAAGTCTGATACGTCGTGTAGTGTCCGGCTGCCCTACCGATGGCTGTCTGGTTGACCACGAAGCTCCCGCTCCCGTTATTCGCCCTCTCTACGCCAAGCTCTTCTCTCGCACGTACGCCTCGGCCGTTGCGGGCGAGCTCAAGTACCTCCACCACGACTACGCCACCTCTGCTTTCTCCATGCACTACATCCCGCAGGGGTCGGGGGATGACGCCATTACCGAGATCAAGTTCAGCACCGAATGGCACTACCCGCATGGGTTCGAAGTAAAGCTCGAGGGCGAGGGGATGCGGTGGGAAAAGCTCGACGAGCAGACGATTGGTGTTTGGGCGAAGGAGGGACAGGAGATCGTCAAGGTGTCGATTGACGCAAAACCACCTCTCGATGTTCAGGAGGCTGAGGCATCGACCGAGGTGCGCTGAGCACGCTCAAAAGGACTTGCGACACCTCGTCCGTCATTAATAGCTATACACTCGCACATATGTCTCTATCACGGAATGAGCACGCATATTGGACACTAGAACATATAGTGGGGCGTACCTCCACAACAGCCCGGATGTCTACCGTATCTCACCGGCCGGCGGCTCCCACACTATCACCTCACACACTTCCTGCAATCTTTCCACATCCGCCGGCGGGTAGAACAAGAGTGTCCGTTCGCTCAGCTCCACACACCTCATTGGCAGCACCCTCTGCACCCTCCCCTCCACCGTACTCCAGCTCGTCCGACTCCTGCTCAACCTCGCTCTTGCAAACGCGAGGATCGAGGGCATCCACACCGGGAACTCGTGCAATCCAAGCACCTGCAGACGCGGAGCAAGTACGGTTGCTGCGTTTGGATTGGCGAGATGACCCAGCAAGTCGTCGAAACTCGGCTGAAAACGCCAGCTGTGCGCCATCCGGAGGATCTCGACGTTTGGCGTGTGTCGCAGGACAGCGAGGACGTCCTCTGTCGTGATCGCAAACTGGAAGGTGACCTCTTTGACAGCATCGAACGTGTCCATTTCGTTGAGTGTCATCGGGCGGATACGCTGTCCATATCGGTGTTCGTCGTTCACGGCGATGTGCAGTGTCACTAGTGCCGGCGCGCTGAAGGACGAGAGGACGGATTGCGTCTCTTGAGCCCAGTCCGATATCTTCAGCTTCTTCAGACTGGGCAGGGTGGGACGACAGACTGAGGACGTTGGTATGAGTGGCTGGTGGAAGAAACGGGTAATCTCGAGCTCTCGAAGGTTCCTGTTGCGGGCGAGGAGTGTAAGTGGTTCTTCCCAAGAGGAACAGAGCGAGTGCAGCGATAGCCGATGGAGCCCATTGATGGGAAGCTGAAGGAGCATCGTCATCCAGTACCGGTACGCCTCCTTGTCTTCCACCTCTAATGAGTGTATCCTCGCCGCTCGTTCCTCGGTGATGAGCTCTCTGAACGAGCCGCTCAGGCTCGCTTGCACATTGAGCCCCTGATTGCCGGAGTGCTTGAGGCAATACTCGGCGTAGTTGATGAAAGTTCGGTGAAGTGGGATGTTGCGCCAGATCGAGGATGTGTGCAGGGCTGTTGTCCTCCATGTACGATCCACCAGTAGAATGTTGGTGTGGAAGTTCATGAGCTCGGTCCAGCGCTTCGCTGGTGCTTCTTCCCAGGCATCGACGACCGCATCGAAGACATGCTGCAGGAGCTCCGGTGGAAGACTGTCGATGGTCCCCATTGTACCCCTCAGCCGCGACCTCAGGTGATCTGGGAGTTGGCCTTTGGCATGAGGATATTGATGGCGAGGATGGAGAGGTTGGTAGACAGATATCAAGCGGTGATTAGTTAGTGGTTCTGTTGTACCCTTTTTCTTCAACGCGTCGTCGAGGGGTCGTGCGCCCATCGGAGAAAGTAGACACCAGCTTCATTTCATACACTGTACTCATCAAGCACTATTCTCGTTCAACGTTCCATCAAAATTTCACACTGATCTCAAGCCATGGTTTGGATAACAGACACTATAAAGGTATTTACACGCAATCAGACCACTCTGCGACTACAAGCAAGTCAGTCTGCGCTTCCACCTTCTTAGCTTGAAGTTCTCGCAACTCAACAGGAAGTGTCATGTACTTCCGGTTCGATCTTCCCTGCTTTCTAAGCACATACCTAAGCATATTCTCAACCCATTCGTACCCGGTGCACAATGTGGGCGTCACACTGGGCAGGCTCCATGAGGGCCGCACCAAGTCGGCGCGAGCTTGATGGAGCATCTCCACAGTCACCATCCCGGGCCCTGCTACAAGAAGCGCAGTTAGAGGCTTGAAAATCGAAGGCTGGCCAGACGTCCGTGGGTCCGAGTTGCTTGGTAATGTAGGAATTGGGACCGCAATCGTCTGTGTCGTAGTATGCTGTGGCTCGTTGAACACTTCGAGCAAGTAGTTCTGCGGGATTGACAGTGCGAGACCAGTCAGCTTCGAAGTTGTCACAACATACAGCGAGCCGACTTGGAGACCAGAGGCAGAAGGCAGGATGACAGCTCTCACTTGGCGTCGTTTGGAAATCCCTGCGACAGGCCAAGGCGACCGTCTAGAGTGTTCAGCGTTCTGCCTAGTTCCCGGCTGATACCGTGGCATTCGGGGTATGGGGTCTCTGCTGCTATGTTCGTAGCATTGTTGTAGACGGGTTGATGTATGGAGTCGTTGCCGGCTGGATAAGCGCGCATCTTCTTCATCTTCCCGGACAGTGTTATCCAGGATATAGACTCGAGACGGTGCATTCGTGAAAGGAGGCGCTCCCTCGGGGTGGTGATGTTTCTCCAGTTCAGATTCTAGGTCTGTCGACGCCGTCAGAGGGCTGGACTTGTTCGAGACAATGGTCATCCTAAGGTTGTCAGCTTTGTGCACCTGTCTCCTCAGAGACTCCTGCGATGCATAAGGTTCAATCGGCCTAAAGGAGTCACGCCATAACGCAGCTTGAGCATGTTCCACTTGCTCTTGAGTGGTTACCGGCCCTGGCGACAAAGGAGCGCTTCGCTCTTCTTGTGCAGTTCGTCTCTTGCTTCCTTCGTTGTGAAGATCAAGGCTGGGCGGTCGCTTATTTCCCCCGAGCGGAGAGCTGGCATTACGGTCACGTAGTGTGCCTGTCTCGATGTGGAGAAAAGGCGGATATTCCTGTAGCTGCACCCTTCCATCTGAAACGGGCGATACTTGACTTGTCCTCGATGTCTGGGGTATAGCAGGCATGCCCTGGATTGGAAGAGTAGGACGGTACGCAATGGTGGCCGTTGCACGGATGTATGTTGGAGAATGGGAGCACTTCGCACGCTCAGCCAGTCGGTTTGCCAACTGCATTGGTATCGATTGATTATCCTTGTGCTGACCCTGAGGCGCACGGATACTGGGTTGTTCGGCTGCCCATTTAAAATACGCCTCTCGATCCTCCTTGGTGTAAGTGCGTGTCGACGGATGTAACTCATCGTACAGCTTCTTATAGTTGTCGTTCGTCGGTATCCAATCTTGCTCGGTGATGGGGGCGTAGTAGAGATGATGGATCCAGTGCTCCTGGATGTTGCGTGGCTGAGACTGCCCCGGTTCCGCAATGATGGGAACAAGCGGGAGTGACCATGGGCTGGCAAGGAGTTCTCCGGCATTATTGGAAGGCATCATAGCGTGAGCTTGAGAGGGCTGTTGAGCGTAATGGTGGGGACCACTTGAGGTCATGGTCGACACGATGGTTGTGACTGGAATCTTGTGAAGTGCCGCGGTGCAGAGTCGATGCCATGGCGCTACTTATGCCGTTCCGGTGAAAGTGACACGTACTGTTCCAGCAGTCTGAACCTCCAGTGGCCATCTGCCCTCCATTCGGAGCTAAAGACCCGCGATCCCGATATCGTAAGAAACACGAGGCAGAGGCCACAGCACCGGAAAAGAGAGGGGCCCTGCACAAGACTCAGAGAGGTGGCCAGGGTCGACTCATGCACCAAAAGGAAGGCAGACTATCTTGAAGAGAAGCGTTTGCCGAGAATCGCGCTTCAAGAGGTAAAGCTGACCCGAAGGTCCGAATCGCCAGGGTCATCACCTCAAGGCCGACTCGTGCCTTCTCAACGAAGCGCGGTGGCCGCACGCAGGACAGGCCGCCCTACGGCTCAGATCCGCAGATAAGACCATGATGCCTAGCGGCTACTTTTCTGACGCGTCTCACGGTCCATCTGGCCCTTGCCGCGTCCTCCCAATGCAGGCTATCGCGAGGAGATTACACCTCATCAATAAAGCACGATAAACACAAGTTCATCCAGGTTGCCAACGGGCGGCAGTGGTGGCTGTCCGCTTAAGAGAAGATGGTTGCGCGAAAAGCATCCGCAGGGACGCGTCAGACTGAGGGCGGAGGCACTTGGGTTTCTGGACTGACAAGGGCACCTGAAGTAGCGCATACACGTACTGACTGCCGCGTATACACACTCGCACACGACCTTCTCACCCGCAAGCCATGGTCGCCCAGATGCAGACCACGGCTGGTAAGTGCAGAAAGTACCATTCGAGCGCTGGATACTGACGCGAAAACTGCAGCTGGGGCGCTTGCACTCCTCTCCGAAACAGAGCCCGACATCCAGGAGTATGCGCTGCAGGAGTTGAATGATCTCGTCAACGAGTTCTGGGCTGAGGTGTCGGAGGAGGTCACCAAAATGTGTTCATGTTTGCGCTCTGATACCGGTTTTGAGACTCATCTTTGCACAGAGAAACGTTATACGAGTCCTCCTCACTTTCACCTTCCACACGATCACTGGCGGCACTCATTGCTAGCAAAGTCTACTACAACTTGCAAGAGTACGATGATGCGCTCACCTTTGCTCTGGGTGCTGGGGATCTGTTTGAGGTGGAGCGAAAATCAGGTCGCAGCCCGGAGTATGTGGAGACTATCATATGTGCGCCTGTTATGTTTGCGTCCCGCAAGTTGGTTCTGATGTTCGGCACAGCGAAATGCATCGACACCTATATTGCGGAACGCGTTGCCTTACCTGACCCCGACGACGACGGTACAGATGCCAAGACTGCTGGTTCGATAGATCCTCGTTTACAGGGGATTATTGAGGGCATCTTCCGCGCAGACATAGACACAGGGGAGTACAAGCAGGTACGTAAGCTCATAAGGGTATTTTGGCTCATTCTGATACCTCTACTAGCCGCTCGGCGTGGCACTTGAATCCTCAAGATTTGACATCATCCAGCGCGTACTTTCCCGCTCGCCCGATGCAGATCTGCTCTCCTATGTCCTCTCCGCCCTCACCGAGCACACCGTCTCCAATCCCCACGTACACTTCCGTGAAAAGGTCCTCCGGTACCTCCTTGGCCTCTTCCCCTCCCTTCCTACCCCAGACTACTTCTCCACCACCCGCATACTGCTGCTATTGAACGATGCTGCGCTCGCCTCCTCTTTCCTCAAAGATCTCACGGAGAGCAAGCAAGAGGAGAAGCAGCTCGTTGCCCTGCAAATGGCTTTTGACTTGGTCGATTCCGGGACTCAAGAGTTCCTGGATTTAGTCAAGTCTCAAATCCCAGGGCCCTCAGAAGAAGGTGCACAAGACGCGTTCGCGAAGCTGCGCCGGATTCTGGCCGGCGAGGAAAGCGTTGCCCTGTACCTCGAGTTCCTGAAGCAGAACAACCACACCGACATGCTCATCCTGAAGAATACGAAGGATGCACTTGAGGCACGCTCCAGCGTGTATCACTCTGCTCTCAGCTTCGCCAACGCTTTCATGCACACCGGCACCACGAGCGATACCTTCCTCAGGGACAACCTCGAGTGGCTGGGACGCGCAACGAACTGGTCAAAGTTCACCGCCACTGCCGCTCTTGGCCTCCTGCACAAGGGCAACCTTGCGCGGAGCATGCAGCTGCTGGGCCCGTACCTCCCTCCAGAGAACGGACCCAGTCAGAGTGCATACAGCGAGGGTGGTGCCCTCTATGCTCTGGGTCTCGTCCATGCGAATCGAGGAGAAGCAGTTTTGGGATACCTGAAGGGTGTCCTAAGCAGTGCAGGGCGCGATGAGGTCGTGCAGCATGGCGCTGCGCTCGGCATCGGTGTAGCTGGTATGGCCAGCGGGAACGAGGGTAAGCAACCTGCGTAGATCATGGAAATTTGCATTGACACTTCTCGGTAGATGTGTACGAGGAGCTTAGGACAATTCTGTTCGGCGACTCGGCTGTTGCCGGCGAGGCCTGTGGTTACGCGATGGGTCTGGTCATGCTTGGTACCGGCCAGCGCAAGGCGTTCGACGAGATGCTGCAGTACGCGCACGAGACTCAGCACGAGAAGATCATTCGTGGTATGGCCATGGGTATGGCTTTCCTGTACTACGGGAAGCAGTCGGCTGCAGATGAGGTCATCGATCTTTTGATCAAGGAGAAGGTGCGCTTCTCCATCTTGTAGAGTGAATTTCAGCTGATTCCCTTGAAGGACCCTATTCTGCGGTACGGTGGTGTCTACACCATTGCGCTTGCTTATGCTGGCACATCCGACAACAATGCCGTGCGCCGGGTACTACATCTCGCCGTCTCCGATACCAGCGACGACGTGCGACGAGCTGCCGTTACCTCCCTCGCTTTCCTCTTGTTCAAGAACCCGACCCAAGTGCCTCGCGTCGTCCAGCTGCTGAGTGAGAGCTACAACCCCCACGTACGGTATGGTGCCACTCTGGCGCTCGGCATCAGCTGCGCCGGCACTGGTCTGCAGGACGCCGTCCAGCTGCTCGAGCCGATGACGAAGGACCCCGTCGACTTTGTCCGACAAGGCGCCATGATCTCGCTCGCGATGATTCTCGTGCAGCGCACGGCCGCGCACTCCCCAGCCGTGTCCGCGACGCGCGCGCTGTACGCCAAGGTCATCGCGGACAAGCACGAGGACCCGATGGCGCGGTTCGGCGCGACGCTGGCGCAGGGGCTGATCGACGCCGGCGGGCGGAACGTGACCATCTCCCTGCAGAGCCGAGCGGGTGGGGCGAACATGAGCGCGATCGTCGGCATGGCGCTCTTCACCCAGTTCTGGTACTGGTACCCGCTCGCGCACTGCGCTTCGCTCGCCTTCTCCCCCACGGCGTTCATTGGCGTCACCGGCGAGCTCAAGGTGCCCAAGTTCGACTTTGTCTCACAGGGCAAGCCCAGCCTCTGGGCGTACCCTGCGTCAACCAAGCCGCCTACTAAGGAGGCTATCGAGAAGGTCGCTACTGCTGTGCTGTCTACAACTGCGAAGGCAAAGGCGAGGGCAAAGACAAAAGAGCAGGAGAAGGGCGCTGCAGATGGGGATGCTATGGATACGGTACGCCGCTGTGATAAAAATTCCGGAAGGCCTTAGACTAACTTGTTGCTCAGGACGAGAAGCCCGTTGTTCCTGACCAGAAGGAAACCGACGGCGCAAAGCCCGAAGGCGACTCCCTCCCCTCGCAGCCGAAGAAGCGCGAGCCGACATTCGAGAAGATCCCCAACATGTCGCGTGTGATCCCCGCCCAGCTCCCGCACATCGCCTTCCCGCCCGAAGGCCGCTTCTTCCCCATCCGCCCAGTGACGGGCACGCAGCGTGTCGCGGCCCCGCGCAAAGCTGCAAAAGCGCGCGCCGCGCCGAGCGTCACTGCGGGCGCGTTTGTTAACTCGGCACAGTACGCCGGCGGGGGAGGCATCGTCGTCCTGCTCGACAAGCGCCCGGGCGAGCCGGTGGAATACATCGAGCCTGAGCCTTTGGTGAGCGAGGCGCCCGCACCCGCCCCGGGGATGGAGGTGGACCAACCGGCGCCGATTGAGCTAGAGGGGGAGGAGGCGGCGATGCCGGAGCCGTTCGAGTACCCCTTTGGGCAGGACACGTAGTGTACTTACGGTAGAGGGGAATGAGTATGTACAAAGAATACAGCGATTTATTACGCGCTGGGCAGTGCTTGGCACGGGTATGAGGTATGCGTATCCCGGCCAATAAGCGGCTCTGGCCGACGTGAATGATGGCTTCCCGTGACATCATTAGCCCTCCTCGCAGGGTCCTGCGATAACGTTTGAGACCGGGGGCGCCTTATCCCGAAAATGAAGAAAAGGCGGCTCTCCTGAGTCTAGAACGGGGCCGGCTACTCTGCTACTACTCTGTACCATCACATCTGGCCTGGCCTACTCGTGGTGGTTGCAAACATGGAACGAGAAGGACGGCCGATGGCCATGCCGGCCACACCCCGTGAGACGCTCAGCGCGTCATTCCACGCGGCCGCAGACGCGCTTTCCTCCTGTGCGCCTTCCCCCTTGCTGTATTCCATGACACAGGCTGACCATCGAGCACAGACTCGAGAGCACAAGCGTTCTATGCCTCCAACTTCGTCGATGCCGCCTCGACAGACGCGGACGACGAGGGCACGGCCGAGGAGGGCGCATCCATCCCCGAGGAAGACGAGGACGACGAGTACGACTATGCGGGCCCTGACTACTCCTCCTGGCGGCCGGAGGACGACCTCTCGCTCGAGCAAGAACCGCAATCCTCGCAGATCCCGCACGGCCCAGGGCAAGGCAGAGATCAGCAGCAGTGGGAGGTCGACGCGCTCTCCTGGGAGCGGCCGCAGCTCGGGCTCGGCCTCGCCCGGGAAACAATCGAGGAGGACTCGGTGTTCGTCCCTTCGACCTATACCTCGCTGTCTGGTGGAGTGGGCGGTCCGGGCAGGGCGGCGGCGTTGGGGCTGGGGATGACCAGCTCAAGCGGGGAGGAGCTTTCGCCTACTACGCCGACGCCGGGGCCGTCAGGTGCACCGGTCCCCCCACTCTCGCCGACCACACTCCGACCGGGCCCCTCTTCCCACCCTGGGGAAGAAGGGGAAGAGGAGCCCACTCCCCGGCTCCCCGCCAGCGAGATCACCCCTCTCCTCCTCCCCAAAGGTTCCAAAGCACGCGCAGCGTCTGCCGCCCTGCCTCGCCTACCCGGGCACCAGCCCCAAGCCCAAGGGCAACGGCGCGCTTCCCAACCCATGCCGCGCATGCGTTCGCAGCGACTCGCCTCAGCCTCCTACGCGACCCTCCGGCGCCCCAGCATGCGCCAGCGCAGGAGCTGGGGTCTGCTGAAGAGCCAGCAGGAGGCGCCTATCCTCGAAGCTCCCGGTGGGGGCACCAGCACGTTCGGCCAGAGCTTGTTTAATTGTATTGCGATACTGCTGGGGATTGGCGTGCTCAGTGAGAGCATAGCCTTTGCGTACGCGGGGTGGATCGGCGGTTTCGTGTTGCTGATTATGTATGGGATCTTGACGTGTTATACGTGCGTCTTTCTTGCTGCGCTCGCAAGGAATGGTGCTGATTGAATGCGCAGGGCGAAGATCTTAGTGAGGATCATGGCGCTCGACTCACGCATCTTGTCGTACGCAGATATCGCGCGCGTCGCCTTCGGCCCGAGGAGCATCTGGTTCACCGTCTCGATGTTCTGTCTCGAGCTATTCACGCTTTCGTGCGTTCTCCTCTGGTTGCGCTGGGGCGAGTGCTGATAAGATGTTGTGGGGCAGCGTGATCCTTGTACTGCTGTTCTCGGATACGCTGCATGAGCTGTTCCCGGCCATCTCGAGCAATATGTGGAAGATCATCGGGTTGGCATTGTGCGTATTCCGTGCATACAGGTGCACAACACGGTTGCTGATCCGGCTGCAGCGTTCTCCCGACCTGCTTTCTCCCGCTGAACCTACTCGCCTTCACCTCCATCCTCGGCATCCTCAGTATCGTCCTCCTCGTCGCCACAGTCCTAATCGACGGGTTCTCCATCACCACCACACCCGGCTCTCTGCTCACGCCCGCGCCTACCTCTCTCCTCCCCGACTGGCCCCGCCTCCCCGTCGCCTTCGGCCTACTCATGTCCTCCTTCTCGGGGCACACAATCATCCCCTCGCTCGCGCGGGACATGCGCGAGCCCGAGCGCTTCGACAGCATGATCACGTGGGCGTACGCGATCGCGACCGTGCTGTACGGCGTGATCGCCAGCGCCGGGTACCTTATGTTCGGCAACGCCGTCAGCGACGAAGTGAGCAAGGACCTCGTCAACACTCCTGGGTACCCCAAGTGGCTCAATATTGTCATGGCCGTCGGGCTCGTCATCAACCCCCTGTCCAAGTACGCACTGTGCACGCGCCCGGTACGCTTCCTTATTTTTCCCACGTTTAGAAACTGACGATGCACGTGACGAACAGCTCAGCACGACTATCGAGTCCCTCCTCGGGCTCGGCACGCCCCTCGGGCACGACCCGCACGGTGCGCCTGCTCACGCCTCGGAGGCGAAGCCCGCGGTCCCCAAACGGCGCATCACGAAGCAGACGCTGTACATCCTCCTCGCGCGCGTCGTCCTCTCGCTCACCATCGTCCTCACCGCCATCCTCATCCCCTCCTTCTCGATCGTCATGTCTTTCCTCGGCGCCTTCAGCGCGTTCTTGCTCTGCGTGATCGGCCCCGTTAGCGCCAAGTGCGCCGTGGAGGGAAGGTGGAAGTGGTATGACGTGATCATCCTCGTCGTCGCATGCCTGATGGCGCTTACGGGGACGATCGCGGGGTTCATGGAGGGCCCGCCAGGGCTGTGACGTGCCGGTGACTGGTGAGGAGGCGCATGGACATTCGGTTGTTGAAACAGAGGATGGATGGATGGAAAGATCCATCGGTATTTGGGAAGGACATATCAGCATTTGAGTAGGATCTACATATCAGCATTTTGACCGCATGTACATAAGTTGCATGTACAGCGATCACAACACCTCGGACTCGGAAGTGACCATGTCGGGAAGTGCGTACGTAGGAATGACGGCAAACCCGACACGAAATTACAATGCCAAGAGAGGTCTTTCGTTCCCTGGCCAGAGGCATCATTGTACCAGGGTTGGGTACGGGCTATGTTGAAACAGAACAAACTGATCGGTTCCGCTTCTAGCATGCTCCCTAACAGCAGCCAGACTACACTAGGACCCTATGAGGAGTTGATTAAGAGAAGTTAGCGTACGTTGTAAATGTAGTTTATTATCAGCTCCTTGCTTTGGGAGGCAAAAGGGCTGCTATTGAGAAGAAAGTGATAAGTAAAGAGTGACTTGCTTATTATCAGTAGTTTAGCTATTTAATATAAGAAATTTCTTAATTACCTTTTAAAAGCAGCTAAGGCTTTGCTTATGAGCAGCTGCGTGCTGAAGATCAGCTCCTTTGCTGAGGATTGCCAACGATACTGCGGCTGAAAGACAGCCAGTAGAGGGTTGAGGGGTTGAAAAATAGTAATTGAATTCATTTAATTAGTTGCTGATAATGAAAGCCTTGGGGGAATCCCATCCTACGTGCCGTCCTCGTCCTCCTCGTCCTCGTCCTCGTCCTCATCATCATCATCATCGCCCTCCCCCTCATCCTCACCCTCCTCGTCCTCCTCAGCTGCGCCCTGCCCGTCCCCGTCCCCGTCCCCGTCCCCGTCCCCGTCCCCGTCCCCGTCCCCGTCCCCGTTCCCGTTCCCGTTCCCGTTCCCGTTCCCGTTCCCGTTTGCTGCAGTCGCGGCAGCCCGTTTCTGGCGCATCTTGAGGTTCTTCAGGTACTGCATGAGCAGGTCCTTCGAGGCCCACTGCCTGTCATAAGCAGCCAGCTCCGGGGAGTTCTTTTCGGCCTGTAAAGTAGTTAGTAACTGTAGAAAATAGAAGTTAGTACTCACAAGCTTGAAAACCGTGCTCAACTCCTCGCTGGAGAAGTCCGTGATCCTCCGCTGGGGCGACAAGCCACTCTGGGCGAACGCCTTGCGAACCGAGTCCTAAAGAGCAAGTAGTTAGCTATCGACAATAGGTTAGAATAGTAAGATACTTACTGCAAGGAAGTTGTACAGAGTTTTGTTCTCCCCGAGGCGCATCGCTGCCTGCAGCTTGTAGTCCTTCACAAGCTGCCCAGGCGGCTTGGGGATCAGCTTGATCTCCTTCTCCTTCTTCTTCAGTGCCTTCTTGAGCTTGCCCTTGGTCAAGGCAAGCTCGGCTGTTGACTAGTTAGTAATTATATTTATGCGCGTGCAGATACACGCACCTTGAAGCGCAGCGTACTGCGCCTTTGTCTCCAGCACCAGCTGCTCCGCCTCCCTCACCTTCTCGGCCGCGGTTGGCTTCTTCGTTGTCGCAGCCTTGACGTTGACCGAGTTGTCCGTCTGCCTCTCAGGCATCTTGCGCGCGCGCTTGGCAGTGGACTCGTCCGGGGCCGCGTTCTCCTTGTTGCTCTTGCGCTTCTTGGCGCCCGTAGTCGAAGGCGGGGCGAGCGTCTGCGACGTAGCAGCAGCAGCAGCATCAGCAGCATCAGCAGCAGCAGCATCAGCAGCATCAGCAGCACCAGCACCAGCACCAGCATCAGCATCAGCAGCAACAACAGCAACAACAGCAGCCACAGCAGCACGGGCGCGTGGGAGAGGGCCAGGGGGGCGAGCGGGAGGTGGGGCAGGCGTCGCGCCCAGGCTGAAGTCGATGTCGGAGAGGGACGTGTGGGACGTTGGGGCGGGGGGGCGCGTATCCGTTTCCTTAGGCAAAGGCCCTCCAGAAGGAGGTCCTTTGCCAGGCTTAGGCTTGCGGGGCGCCATTGTTGAGGAGGAGGGAGGGGAAGGGGGGAAGGCGAAGGCAAAGGCGAAGGCGAAGGCGAAGGCAAAGGCGAAGGGGAAGGGGAAGGGGAAGGGGAAGGGGGCGAGCCGGGGGGACACGCCATCGAGGCGCGTATAGATATAGGCCCCGTAGGGGCGCTGTGAAGAGTGTCCTGTAGGGAAGCGATTAGATCGGCCAGGCAATGAAATGGTATGGGACTTACCTTTTCGGGCAAGTCCCCTGCTCCCCGACCTCTAAAGCGCATACAGCGCCCAGCGCACCTTCCCTCCCATCGCCTAGCATGCCAGCAGCCGCGCTGGTGCACTGTCCCTGCGCACGATGCGGGGGCAAGCTCATCTCGCTGCCAACCCAGCGTCGACACCTCAAAGCAACGACTTCATCGTTCCTGGAGCGTGTCAGCAAGCCGCAACGAAGGACAACCAAAGATACGCACCGCGAAGCCCAGCAGTTCCTCCGGAAGCTCGCCCGAGCACCTCAAGCACCTCCAGCACCTCAGAGACCTCCTCCTGGAGGGCTCGCGCTCGAGCAGGCCGCTGACTTCGATATCGACATGGTCGAAGTCGATGCTATGCCGCCCCGAGGCATAGGCGTCGTATCGAGGTCCCTCGCGCGCCAAGTTGCGGCTGCGGACGTGTCAGAGGACGAGGAGGAAGAGGAGGAAGAGGAGGAAGAGGAGGAAGAGGAGGATGAGGAGGAGGATGAGGCGGAGGAAGAGGAGGAAGATGAGGAGGAGGATGAGGAGGAGGAAGAGGTCGAGGGAGTCAACGACCGGCTCCTGATCGCTGTCAGAGCGATGCCCGGTGCGTCAGACCTCCCCCGAGCTCATTCCCCTGCTCATCCAGCCCAGATAACCTGTCCAACAATGATCAGAAGTTTTTCAAGGCGTTCAGGGCAAAGACTGAGGCGCACCTGAACATCTCCCAGTACAACGTCCTCCACAGCTCCTATTCCAGCACCTTCCCGCCCCTCTCCGAAGTCCTCCAGCGCGTCAAGTTTGTATCTGATGTGAAGGAAGTCAGTTATGATTGCTGTGTGAACTCGTGCGCGGCTTACACTGGGCTGCTCGCCGACCTGCAGCAGTGCCCGCACTGCGACGAGCCGCGCTTGAAGGACGGCAAGCCGCGCAAGCAGTATCGGTACCTGCGGCTCATCCCTCAGCTGCAGGCCCAGTTCGACAACGCGCAGCGAGCAGAGCTGCTTGCCTCGTACAGAGCCAGCCAGGACGTCGACGCGCAGGTCATGTCCGACGTCTTCCAAGGTAGCCTGTACCGAGACCTGTGCAAGCGCTACGTTGAGGTCAACGGCAAGACTCTGAAGACGAAATACTTCGACTCACCGCGCGATATTGCCTTGGCGCTGTCGACAGATGGCTTTGCGCCGTTCAAGGGGAGGCGGTCGACGGCCTGGCCAACGATTCTCTTCAATCTCAACCTGCCGCCGACGATACGCACTCACCTGGAGAACATCATCTCCATCGGCAACATCCCCGGCCCCCGACAGATGAAGGACATCGACTCCTATCACTACCCGTTAGCAGAAGAGCTAGTGAGGCTCGCGCACGGTGTCAAGACTTACGATGCATCGAAGAGGGAGTTCTTCATCCTCCGCGCCCACCTTATTCTCCTTTTCGGCGACATGCCAGCTGTCGCCAAGCTGATGAACATGAAGGGCCACAACGGCGTCAAGCCCTGTCGAATGTGCAATGTCAGCGCCATTCGAGAAGCAGATGCACGAGTAAGCGGCGTACCTTTGGATCGCCGCGCGTTCCCTCAGCAAGACGCCCTCCCCAACCTCCTCGACCCCCTCAACCTCCCCCTCCGGGCCCACGATGCCTTCCTCGACGCTGCCGATCGCGTAGCCGATGCTGCGACCAGCGCAGAGGCCGAGCGCATCGCCAAGGACACTGGCATCAAGGGCGTCAGCATCTGGAGCAACTTCGGCAGCGTCGTCTGGCCTACCTCGTTCCCCCTGGACTTCATGCATCTCGTCTTCGAGAACGTCACCCCGCTGCTCCTCGACCTCTGGCTGGGCGAGAACCGCCATTGCGACCCCGAGGAGGACGACTTTGTCCTGCCAAAGCACATCTGGTCAGCCATCGGCAAGCAGATCGACGAGGGAGGGAGCACGATACCTGGCGTCTTTGGACGACGAGTCCCCAACCCCGTGCTCAAGCGCTTCGAGTACACCGCAGAGGCATACTTGCTCTGGGTGACTCAAGTAGCACCTGTGGTTATGTCAAACAGGTTTGAGGACTCGGCGTACTACACTCACCTTGCCGTGCTCGCTACCTCGGTCAACGCCTGCCTCAGCTTCTCGTACCCCGCCGGCTTCGCCCACGATCTCCGCAAGACGCTCGCAGCCTGGGTCGTCGACTTCGAGCGGCTGTACTACCGCGGGCGTCCCGAGCGCGTTGGGCTGTGCCCCGTGACGCTGCACTCGGTGCTGCACGTCGCCGACTGCATCGAATCGGCTGGGCCAGTCTGGGCGTACTGGGCTTTCGGCATGGAGAGATTCTGCGGCAGAGTTCAGTGCTGCATCACAGGGAGAAGAAACCCTTACCTGGGTATCGACCGTTACCTGCTGCACCGTGCGCAGTGGCAGCAGCTGCTCTGGAAGTTCCCCCAGCTCGGCAGCACACCCGACGCTGAGGTGAACGAGGGACATCAGCTGATGTCCCCGAGGTCTATGCTCGTCGTTGAGCAGGGGCTGCGGAACAAGCTGGCTGCTTACCTGGCAGCCAAGCTCGACCTGGACAACGCGCTCGTGCGCGCGCACATCCCCAGGGAGCTCGTCCAGTGGGCGAAGCTGCGCCTGCCGCGCAGGGGAGATACTCTGCACGCTGCAGAGGGAGTATCTCGCCCCGCCGAGCGCGATATGAGCTACGTAAGGGTAAGCTAGCTGATTCCTTGCACAGCGCAGCGAGCTTACCTTGTGCAGTACGAGCACAACGCTGGCGACGTGCGCTACGGGCAGCTGCGCAACCTGCTCGAGCTCCCTGTCGGCTCGACGACCTTCACGCTTGCCGTGATCCAGCCCTGCAAGAAGGATGGTCAGCCGCCGCCCTGCTCAGCCTGCGCGTTCAAGGAACTTACCGGCAAGTGCGTCGTCGAGCTGTCTGCGCTCGAAGCCGTCGTTGGACGCTTGAAGGACAGTCGGGGGCGATGGTGCGTTCTGGACCGCGTCGAGCTTCATCACTCTGCTGGCGATGCAGGTGCTGAAGTCGCGTATTGAGCTGTAGAGTAGTTAGCTTAGATACTCAATGAAATGGAATTCAAATAATGAAATCGTGCGCGCAGCAGCAACAACAACAGCAACAACAGCAACAATAACAACAACAACGACAACAACGACAATGACAACGACATCAAGCAGAGGCCCTCCAGAAGGAGGTCCTCGCCGTGCTTGAGCTCGTCCCCGAGCTCGTTGTCGTCCAAGCTGCCGTAGCAGCGCGCGAGACGAAGCCGAAGCCGAAGCCGAAGCCGAAGAGGACGAAGAGGAAGAAGACGACGAGGAGGAAGAGGAAGAAGAGGAAGAAGACGAAGAGGACGAAGACGAAGACGTACGAAGTCGTATACATCGCCCGTGAGCCCTGGGAAGAGTGGTGTACTAGTGGAAACTGTTAAAGTTAGTTAGTAAGTTCGTTAGTTAGTTCGTGAATGAAACAAACTAACCCATTACAAAGAGAATTCATTACAAAAGGCCCTTTAGGCCATCTGAACTCCCCCCTCCCCCTCCCCCGCTCCCACTCCCCCCTCCCCTCCTCCCGCCCTAAGGCGGCGAATCTTCAGCTGGATCGCCCGCAGGCGATCCAGCGTAACGTCGAGCGCCGCGAGGACGCGATTGGCTGCCTCGAGCAGCGCAGCAAGCCCGAGCGCCGCTTGCGTGCAGCGCTCGAGCGTCAAGGCACCCCAGATAGACTGGGGTGCGTTAGCCACGCCGCGCAAGGTAAGGAAAGACTTACCTTGAGGGCGGCGACGGCGGCGGACATGGTGGTAGTGGTGGTGGTGGTGGTGGTGGTGCGGCTGCGGCTGGGGACGGGGCTGGGGCGGGAGGGAGTGGGAGTGGGAGTGGCCGTGGCCGTGGGCGTGTGGGTGTGGGTGTGGGTGTGGGTGTGGGCGGCCGTGCGAGTGCGAGTGCGAGTGCGGGTGCGGGTGCGGGTGCGGGTGCGGGTGCGGGTGCGGGCTCGGGCTCGGGCGAGGACGAGGACGAGGACGAGGACGAGGATGAGGGCGAGGGCGAGGGAGAGTGCGAGGGAGAGGGAGGGCGAGCAGGCGAGGAAGGGGGAGGTGAGCTCGGGCGTAGCGAGCGCTTGAGCTCGGGACGATCGAAAGACGACTCGTTGACCTCCATCTGGAGGGCAACGAGCGCCTAACGCAGCGTTGTTGATGCTCGTCGCCCTCCAGATGGAGGTCAACGAGCACCGAGGAAGGGAAATGGGGGGGACGGGCACGCACGGGTAAGCAGCACAAGTGCTTTTCATTGCCGTAAAGTACTTTACATAGTTGCAAAAGAGAAAGTATCTATCTGAGAGTCAAGTTAGTGATATGTAAGCGAAAAAGTAACTAATGGACTTACCTGAAAACGAAACGATTCACGCGAGCGCCCTATCCATCTCTGCCAGCATCCTGGCCGATTCCCTCGTCTCCTGCTCGATGCGCTTCTCCCACTCAGCAGCCTCCTT